>JAYKKI010000018.1:6850000-7002500 GCA_039881145.1 Druceiella hillmani | reverse complement strand
CGAAAAGGAAGGTTTCGTTATGCATCTTTATGACTATATCCTATTCTATGATGACAATATGTGTAATTGTGTTCATTAATAGTTTAACCAACAAATAAGTTTTTATTAAAGTTTTGAAATGCTTTCCTTTTACAAATTCCAAATTCAAGTTGTTATAAAAATAACCAAAAAAAACCTGTCCAAGTATTCACTCGATTTGTTTTAGGAGTTTCCAGCGAATTTAGCTGCAAACAAAATTATAAAATGTCCCAGGTGTCAGTCAAGCCACTGTGTTAGTGTCGGTTTAAAAATAGTTTATAAATGATGCTGACCCAGTTAGCTTTAAACGGTAACTGCATCGTCACCCTCGGACAACTGTTTGTGCCGAACTGTCTACCACGGATCTCTGTCTGCAACTTCTAGTAAATTACGTTACCGTTCACGAAAATTAATATAAATTAGTCATTTTAAAGCTTTACTTTTACTCTTTTCACCGCCTGTTACCTTCAATACATAATGTCGATGGTTCAATCTCAATATTATCAGATATTGTACCTTTGATATTATTTTTCGAAGATAACAGACGGTGAAAAAAGCTGTCATCTATTTCCAATAATACGTTCTATACTTTTGTAGAGCAAAATTTATATCAAACAATGATTTTTTTATAAACGGATAATTAATTATCTTATCCACTTTGAAAATATGACTATTAAAATAAAATATAGTAATTAAAATTTTAAATTTGTCTTGATATTTTATTATAATGTATGATTTTCATTTTATTCCTGTCTTTTATATATTGTCATTAAGCCAAAAAGAACTATCAGTTCAATTAATATACAAATGTATATATTATATGTAATAATATGTCACTCTGAAAAGATGCACTAGTTATATGAAACTGCTTATATTTTTGCTAGTTTATATGAAACTGTTTATAATTTTGAGGCGTAATATTATAATATTTCACCATCATACGATGCTATAGCAATACCGCATATCCTTAAAATAAATTTATACTTTTTAAGCTTTGATTACAATGTTTTCATAAAAACGATTTACAATATTTTTAACCACCTTTAATAAAATGTTCGAAAAATAAAAATCAACACGTTTAGGTAAAAAAGTAACCAAATTTTATACCTAAACGTGTTGATTTTAAAACCTAACTAATAATATTTATTTACCCACATTAACTATACGATCAGAAGATTTATAAAAATTCAAAAAGTTTCCATAAAAATAATTTTGAGTTTTCAAAAACTGTGGAAAATGAGTTGTTGTGTTAGAACAACAGATCTAAAGTATTAGACGCAGATGACATATGACAGCTTGGCATCCGTAACCAAAAGATGGAGTCCAATATTTGGGACTTTTTATTGATTAAATATTTGATTAAATATTAATGTACAAACATTTAAATGTAAAATTTGTTTAAACTTATCGAAACCTATATTTAAAATATATAAATTAATCGTCGTAATCCCACGGACCCGTCGGGCGCGTTGATAAATATCGTATTCCATTCGCTAAAAAATTAGAAATGAACATCATTTCTAATTTTTTATAAAATTGTAAAAGTGATATTTTGTGACATGAAAAATAAACGCATACACGATAATAATTCAAATATTTCAAGTTAAGTGATTTTAAAAATTTTAATTAAGTGATTTTTAAAATTAAAAATATTTTTTAAACTTTCTTGTAAAATATTTATTTATTTAAAATTAATTCAATATTTTCTTATTACTTTTAGTTATTAGAACAAAATGCTTAGATTTTAAATAAGATCATACATAAAATAAAGTACTAATTAAAAAATATAACATCAATGGAAAGTTTTATTTAAACTTTAATACAAATTACATATTTTTATGCTTGAACTTTAAATTGAAAATGGTCTTAAAGTATAAATCATTTAGCTGGTATTAAACGACTAGGTAACGAAAGAAAATAAATTGTTAAGACGACAAGTCTGAAATGTGTGATAATTGAAACAACTTTCAACTGTTTTAAAATCCAAATCCACCCTACATTTTTCTTAAAGCATTAACCAAATGCAAAATTAATAAAAAAATGACATGGTGCTCTTGTAGTAGGACAATCGTTAAATTTTCCACAATCAGAGATTTATTTATTTTTATTGGTAATTCACTAACTTATTTAAATATATTTGCAAAACAAATAAAGGCTAAGTATTCCCACATTATGTTAACTTGCAAGCAAAAGTAATGAATAATTTTATTTTCATGGTAAAAACCCATTCCATCCCTCTGATAATATTTAAATGATTAACGACTTACAAACGCTTGTCACTTTCTTACGATAAAGGAGTAAGTCAAAAATATAGCTGCGACTCGGGAATATATTAATAATTAAATAAAGTTTTAAACTTAAAATGTCTAAAGAATTATAATATATATTTCACAATAAATCATGAGAAGTTGTAAACGGTTACAATCAACGTCACGTGCTACATGCCTTTCTAATTGAAGACGTGGTAATTTTCTGTGCGAAGCGCTTATCACATTCGTAGGCACTACATTAACCACTTTTAAAGATGATTCTTAAAGAAATGATTTAAGTCAATATTGAAATTATAAATAAAACATTAAATTGTATGAAGTTTAAAATTCAGTTGGTCATGGCGTCCCGACCACATGCAAAAACAAGGCGTGGTGACAGTCCCGTGTTAAGAAAAGAAACGAAACAAATGCGATCTCGCTTGAATTATTACAGTCAAGACGAAAAGAAAGAAATGAAAGTATGTCATTCGTTATGATTTTGTCCGGTTCCCGGTAACCTAGGTCGTGGTAAAGAATTTAACGAACATCACGTAGTTTAATTAAATTGTGAATAATGAATTTCTACAAAATTAACGCTAAATTAAAAAAATACTAACTAACTTTTTGACATTTTTTTATTTACCCTGGGTTGTCTGATAATAGTTCTTTTTTACGGTTGACGATTGAAAATCGGTATTCTTTTTGTGTTAACAAAAATTTATACCTATTTCTTAAATACATAATATGACACGTATTTGTTTATTTAATTCTAAATAATTATCATTTATTTATGTTTCTATGAAATAAGACAAGCCATTCATATTATATGAGATACAATTTTGAAGAGATAAGTAACTTTTGAGAAAAAATCCTGGAAAATAAATACTATTTTCAATAAAAAAATAAATGTATAATTACACAATGAACAACAATATTCTCGAAAAAATTTATGTTATGTCCCAATGTTAAAGTATAGGTATTTAATACCCCAAATTGTTTAGTCTGACACTGTGATACAGGTCAGAAAGTTTCAATGGATTCTGAATAGAAATTTATTTTTCGTTAAGAGATGACGGACAATATTTCATTGGCATATGATGCTTTCACAATACCACATATCGATAAATTTTTATAAGAGTATAGGCAACAATATTTAAAAAATTATCCCATTCAGCAAAATTTAGAAGTAATATTATATATAAATTTCTTAAATAACACAAAGGGGTTTTTTTCGAGTATAACATATAAATCAAACACGTGCACTTAATTAATAGTATATTTAGATAGATATCCGTAAAACTGGATGAATCTGTGAAAATGATATTGCAATATAGGACTTAACGAGGAACGTACTTTTATTATCTATCCAACGTATTCTAACATTTATTATATAAAATTAATTAATGTGGACTTACTTTTTATGAAGCATACGTTGTTAATACTCTAGGCATTAAAGCAAGGTTTTATCAAATAAAAACATTACTTCCCGAGAAGCAAATTATGTTTTTAGGATTCCATACCCAAAAAGGAAAAGACGAATCCTTATAGGATCACTTTGTTGTCCACCTATCTGTTTGTCTGTAAAAATTATTTTTTAGTAACACGTGGATATATCAAATTGAAATTACTATCAAATACTTAAGTCTACGGTATCTTGTAAGTCAAGCTTCTAAGTCAATGCCATACAAAAATATAGTCATTTGTACCGCATAGTTTGACACTCGCAAATTAACCAAGCCTGTAGGGTACTTCAAGTTAATCTAGAATCATGAAATTTGCCAAAAGCTAGATCTTACAGCACAAATAACGGAAGAATTGTTAATTTGTAGTTGCGGCGCATCGAAAATGTTTTTTTAAATATGCGCTTATGGTAGTAGGTAATATATTTTTGTTCTAAAAAATTAAAATTTTGTAAATAGTTTAATAGGAATATTATGAACCATTAAATGTTTATAAATGCCGAAATGTATACGGAACCCACATATTTCGAATTCTACTCGTGCTTAACATGTTTTTCATTTTATGGTTACTCTAGGTCAAGTCGCTTTCTTTAGGTAGTTTATTATAATGTTTTTTCCAATTTATTTCAAGTTTTCCTTTCTTCTCTTTTAGAGGACATCAAAGAGGATAAGCATGTTATGATTGAATTAAAATATATATTTTTATTGAATAAGTGTGTAGTATTTTATGGTCCTTTTACCAAATTTCGAACTTTTAAATATAGAGAAGGGGTACACAAAATTTTAATATTTACATATACATTTGTATACATTGTTACTTTTGAAGTATTTAGATTTGATTATTTACGATGTAAGTTAATAACATACTAAATGCTTATTACTTTAATAAAATTTAATCCGATTTTATTCTTCTTTGTGACTATGACAAATATAAAAATAAGTTTAAGCATTAGCTTCTTCAGTCCAAATTACTTTCATGCAAATAATTACACAAGGATTAATACACCTTATTACGTAAAAAAGACAAAAAGATTCAAATGGACAGTTCTGATTTTATTGTTAATTTTTCCGTTGTATGGTAAGTCTGCTACTCTTGACGTAAAATCGTCCAAACATGTTTGTGATATAATACAAGGTTGATTGATTTAATCTTAAATTATATTTGTATCACACTTTTATTGATGGGATTCACGCTTTGCCTCAAGTTTAATGAAAGTCTCATTCATTTTGTTCGTTTGAATTAAATTTTAAATTACAAAAAGGATATTTATTTCAAGAATGTGAATCAGATTTTTATTATAGAAGTAAAGTTATATACTTTGATATATTATCAAGGTACGTATCGTTTTTTTCTTCTAGTATTCTTCTATTATTTTGTGAATAAATTATCTATTATTTTGTGAGTTTTTTCTGCTATTATTTTGTGAATAAATGATCTCCCATCAAACATATTAATAAAATTTTTTGTTAGAATTAGTTCAATCATTATTGTTGGCGGACTAAAATTTCATGCTTCCTGCTACTCATAAGTTTAAAATGTTTTCTCCATTACGATGTGATATAATATTATGCTGTATAATTATTTGGTAAAGTTTTGTAGTGTTGTGAAAAAATATATTTGGATTGATATATTCTTTTTCGGTTCAAATATTATAGTTCACATATTATAGTATGCATACGTTATCCGTAGCATATAGATAAAACTTAATCATTTACTGAATAATTCATTATGAAATCTCTAGGACGGATGTGAAATTTTGGCTTTATGTTACCCTTGTTTTGTATATATGTTACCTGTATATATGTTACAATTTTGGCTATATGTTACACTTTTATTGTATCGTAAATTGCATTTAAAATAATATAATTAAAGTTAGAGAGATGATGATTTGTATTAAAACTATTAGATAGAAATAAATAACTATTTAAGTGTTTATAAAAACAAGCTTACTTTAAATATTTATCATGTAAAAAAATCAATAAAATAAAATACAGCTATTGTCCCTTTTACCCCCGTAAATGTGAGAGGAACAGACAGTTTAATTTTAACTATTTATAAATACAAAACATCAAATAATTTTTATTACGCAGGTACTGCTAATTTCTAACAGAATTTCGGTAAATTCTTTGCAGGGGTACAGTTTTCAACAAAACCTTATTATACAATATCTCGGTCCAATATTTACGTAAAAGACGCATATAAAAAAACGCGTAAGTTAATAAGAAAGAGATCTAATTGAGCAATTATGGAGAAACATGTGATGATATTTTATTGCTGAAGTACAAGCGGTGGATTGGCCCACAATATTCTCCCTTAAAATAAAGGAAAACATTAATAATGTGGATAAAGGGATGATGATACATTTTTTTTTCATTTAAAATCCTGGTTAACGACTGATTTTGTTAAAGCATGCAGACTTATTTTACCAGTTCTTTCAATATTTGCAGCTTATCCGTGTTCTTATTTTCATCCTTATTTTACCATAATTACTAATATTAGAAAAATATTTAAAACAATATTCTAGTCTTAATAACTATCGTTTCATTTTACTGAATCATTAATTCAGTATTATCAATTTTATTTTGTATTCATAATATTTTTTTCGATATTGCATTCACAATTCATTTTGGAAATAATTCCTTAAATTTTAAATTGACCTATTTTTTCATTAAAATTCGAAGATATTATCGCAAAATTTTAAGAAATATAATTTACTCAAAAATGATTACAAAAAACTTTTTAAATTCACACAATAATTCAGATTTTTTAAAAGAAGAATTTATCTTTTTAATAACCCAGGATTGTTTCAATCGTACAAGCAGTTAAGTGGTAAACAAACAATAAATGATCTGTAGGGGACCGAATGATTTATTATATATCTCTAAAATTTATTAATTTTCTTTTAATGTTTTTTTGGCCCATCTTATATGATTTTATTTCAATTAAACATTTTTTATTTCAGTGAATATCAAAACAAAGCATTTATTTTACTATTCAAATTGATAAATCTTAATTTACCATAAAATAATACAATAACTACGGATAGAAAGTCGGATAAAATAAATATTTTTTGGCTTAAATACCTAGAGGCCGATATTCTTAAATATAAGGAAATTCATTACTTACGTTTCTAACTGATAGCCGATGTCTCGGAGGAGATCTTTAACACAAATTAAACGCAGTATTTCAACCTGAATCTGAAAAATCACTTGCTTAATCAGGCCACGTAAAGATTTTGTATCAAAATTAATGTTGGATACCTTGAAGATATATGAACCCAATATCTCGTCGAAGTCTTCCCGTCCTGTGTTCCTTTATCGATCGTGAAGGGTACGGTGTGTTTTCGTTTCTCTGAAATATGGTCAGCACTCTTCCAATGTAAAAACGTGTATCGTTACACGGCTGATTTATATCCGGTGTTCTGGGATTGAAAACAGAACTTTGGTATCAAAAAGGGTCGTTCACATAAGCTTTGGGATGCAAAGTTTTTTTTACATACGGTAAATGGAAACACGAGATCATTGGAATTAATATTTTTATCACATATATTTTTATTGTAGGTGTGAAATTAATGTTAATCCAGTTTTAACTAGATGATTAGTTATATTCCAACGTAGAGAATAAGTATTTATAATCATTATTCTTAGAAATACACGGCTTTCTAATTAAACGAATAAAACATAGTACGAAATATTTTGTTATGTTTCACAATAAATACATAATGGAATATTTAAGTTATCTGAGAAATAAAAAAATTAATTACGTTATATTGTGTCATAGCTCATTTTGAATTTTTATTTATGAATCGTGATTGAAATAGCATCTGAAATAGCAAGCCGCGGATAATACATAACTTATGTATTATTTCGCTACATACAGTTTGCATACGCCAAATTCGGTAGGGTTCGTTGCTTGGTTGCGAATTAATAGGTAACAAAAAACCTATGCAGTTACAGTCCTAATGGTATGAAAACCAGCGGTGGCCCAAAATATAAATTTAAACCAAAATATTTTTTCCGTTACCAAAGGAGTCCAAAAGGTTGTTTTTGTAAGCATATGACAATTGATGAAAATATTTATTTGTACCCACGTGAATACTTAATAACAGAGAGACTATTACTTATGAACACCGGACGAGCGTACGCTAATTTATGCCAATAATATCTTCAAATTTGATATTGTACTTAAGATTGGAAAGGTCACAGTTCTCTTATTCTATAATGATATTATTCCAGAGACAGACTTTTGGAGAAGACAGAAAGAGAACATTATAAAATCACAATGTAATTTAATAACTATCTTTTACCTTTTTATTTATATGTGACTTTTGTTATTGAAGATAACATATAACAGCATTACTTCACCTTGGTAAATTCGTACTCTATAGTATTTCAATACCATTGCACACGTTTACAAAAGGTAACGAATGTTAGATAGATTAGTTCACATATATCTTTGTACATATGTCAGTACTTATGTTAACAAGGACATATCGTGAAAGCTACGATCGATCTTTTTTTAAATATGTGCAATATTATTAACCAAGTGATCATAAAATAAATTTATATTATAATTTTGATTGCTGAAAAATTTATGAAGTAGCTATTTATTGCTAGAAGAGAAACCTCTTTTAGCTAACAAGAACATCCCTACACTACGGGAATCGGTATAACCTCTCATAGCGAATCGAACCTGTGTCCCCGCAGTGTACCTTGTCGCCTTGTTACCAACTCAACACACCACGGTGACGATAAATATATACAACATTTAAATATAAGAATGAGATAATATTCATTGTAAAGAAATTTCACCGTATATTTTGTTTAACGTTTAGATTTTAATTAGAGTTATCCTACTTCGATTACGCAAAAATGAAATTGAGAATTCGCGAAACAATTTAAATTGCTATTTACTTGATTCTAAATGTCCATGTAAAACTGTTTATTATCTTAATGCATCTATCTCTCATGACACGTTGTAGGTAAATAATCTACAGTCTATGCAGAAATCCGGAAAGAAACGCGGAAAAACCTGACTATATAATGCATGAAAGAAGCTCAGTCTCTCAAACCGCAGAGGTAAACGCAAAACATACATTGTATCGAAATGGGAACACAAACATAATTTTCGTTAAATTTTTCTGCAAACACAGCGATTTTCAGGTCCCTATCGATGGAAATTCGCCTCGAATTATTCAGGTTTCTCTTTTTTAACTTTTCGGCTGGCGCTGAGAAAAGTTTAAAATTATTTTTTGTTTACACATGTACTCATTGAAACGAGAATATGCGAGTTAAGGAGAGGAGGCGTGGCGTTGAAGTAGATGAGTATTGATTGATAATTTAGTAACCCGGCATTATCCCAGTTCCGACCGTCGTTAAATGGTCCAGGTCGTTATAATGTCGATTTGCAGGGTAAGCAATATTGTAAATGGAGTTATTAAATAATTAGGAAAGACACCGTCGATAAAACCTCCAGTGACTCGTGGGTATATCACAGTAACCGATCGCTTCGGCTTCCTGCTAAATTTACTTATCATTTAAAATTACCGACTTTTTAGAAAGGTTTTTAGGCTTCATAAATATTTGTTAGGTAGTAAAGTAATTACGTATTTAAACCGGATGGAGAAAAATATGCAATACGTAGATACACAACGTGTCATAAAGATTATTAAAGTCTATTTTTAATACACCTTAATATGGATAAGTTCAAAATCTTGTTTCAAAAGTTGATTTTTTTTTAAATAATAGTTAAACAATTAACAGACCAAAAGTTTGATAAAAGGAATATAAAATATTTTATAAATATGTTCCCATACAACGATTTATTGCAGGACTATATTTTAATAAACAAAGGCTACATTTAAAAAAGGCATTAAGTTTAAATTTTTAATAAAGGCCAATTTATTCATAAAATGTCATTTAATTAATAAATGTCCGATAAGCTCTAATATTAAGTTTAGTTTTTGATATACCTGAAATGTCACGTTGACAGTCTTGTTTTGCTTTTCCTTTTTTTGGACGAAGTAAATACCTAGACTCTCCAATGTATGTTTTGTTTGAGGCTATATATCAAATTGTATTTTTCAGATTAAATCTTGTAAGCTTGTAACTCTTCAGATTAAATCTTGATGCAGAAAAAATTCCCGTTATATTCGAAAATAAGCTTCGTTCTAGCACAAATGCGGTGCAGATAGCTCGAAGTATCAACAAAGTATTTGAAAAATATTGGTTGAATAAACAAACTGTATATCAATATATTTACATTTTAAAATGTGGCGAGAGGAAGGTGAAAGTTGTTTTTGAAGCGAATACACATTAATTACGAATGAATCAACAGCAAAATTTGAGAATGATAAAGTAACTTGGGAGGAAGCAACGTAGGTTGGTGATTAAACAAGTTAATTCTCTGGCAGGACAATGTTCAATTACATATTGCACATAGAAACTTGCTACGGACTACTGAAGCAGAACTTGAAACTCTCATTTACCCACCGTATTCTTTGGACGTCGTTTTTTATTTGAAATATTTCAATAAATAAAAAAAATATATCATTCCTAACCAGCCGTCGAAAAATATTTCGAGATTTTGTCACGTGTCATTTTCCAGGCTTCTTGGCTGCCAACATTAACGAGCTACCATTCATATAGTAAAACTGCATGGATAGTTTAAGCGCATAATTTAATTGCATTCCTTTTTCCTTTTTATAAAACAAATCAAATCATAATTTTGAAAACAACCAAACTTAATAATTCATACTTAATAATCTAATAAAATACACACATAACACACCATTGTAAATAACAAAAGGAAAACCTCTCTTTTTTACGATCAGTCAATGAAACAGAATGAACATTACAATTTACCAGAAACAAAAGATATTAAAAAGATATTTTTGATTGACCATGATACCTATTTTCTTTTCCCAAATACTTTTTGATGATATTTCTATATATGCTTTTTTCTATACATTATAATATAGATAGTATACAAACTTTAATAGGTTTAGCAAAATATTTATTTTCAAATGTTACGTACATTAATAATCTGCTTTCTAAGATTACATTCTTTAATTTATTTATTTCTAATTTTTGACGTGGCATAAATATGGTTTAAGACATGATTGTAACGACAAAGAAAATTAAAAAAATTAAATTTAACTAAATTATTCCAAATGAAAAAAGAGATAGTAAAATATTGAAATTAAAATAAAATATTAATAAATTTTTTAATAATGATATGTGCTTATAATTTTCTTTCAATTTGCATTACTTTTGAAAGGATTCCGTCATGTTTTATTTATTGCTTTTTTTCTCTATATAATGTCCAAAAAATTTTTATTTTCGTTCAAGTCTTTTGATGAAATTAGATACGCTCGATTAAGGAAAATAAATATTTTTTTACCATTGCTACGAAATCGTTTTAGATGAAAATCCCGTCAAATTGACCTACCTTTCATATATTATGGGGTAAACAGAAATTACTTAATGCAGTTATATTAGTGGTCGTTTAATCTGTGTATATTCCCTGTTTTATCGCAGATAACGAAATATTTATTAACGTTATTACTACTACTTATTCCTAATTTTACCGTACGTATTAAACGTTAATTATATAATTTTTATTGATTACGTTAACTTTCAAAAGCTTTATGCAGGTGAAGTGGCGAGCCCATTTACCTAAATTTCTGTACTGCTCTATTAATATAGTGAGAGCAAAATACGAGCAAAAACCCGTGTTCCTACAAGCGTTTATTTTTTTTATTTTAAACTAGAAAATATTTTATCTTTGCCGTAATGTTGAAAGGTATTATACCGTGATAACCTTCATATATTTAAACAGATAACCCTTGAAAATATTCCTAACTATAATAACGATAATAAATATAAAAAGCTATAATAACGTAATATGTGATGGGGCATGGGCATTAATATTTTATAATTTAGCTATTAAATTCATGTTAAATTCCAGCTTCGGAATATGATAACGGTTCGCCATGCGTTTAAGCCCTTCTTTATATTACAAAAACTCCAAACGAACTTGAAATTTGGCATATATAAAGTAAATATTAATCTTCATACATCTGAAGTGTTAACACTCACAAATATTTATGGGGTAACGGGCCCCAAATGGAGTTTTCAATTTCTTTTATAAGTATTTTGTTAACTGAAATAAGATAAAGATATGGCATAGGCCTATGAATAAAGGGAACGGATGTAACAAAATTATAAGAATTACATTTTTGAAATTCGGCAAAGAAATCCAAGTCAGAACTATAGTTTGCTCAGGAACTTAACTTTGCTTCTGGGCCCTCCGGCTGATTACTAAAATGGCTAATTTTACAATTGTAATGAAATGTTTGTTTAAAAATTTAAAATCTCATGCCAAAGTTTTTTCCTAGATCCGCATTAAGATAAATAAACTAATATTCACCTTACTTTTTTCCCCTTACCTTAACTTCGCTTTTGTTATAGACAATAACGGTTAAATATAACCAATCGATCCGATACTTCACTTTCGACGTCTGAATGAAGAGAGAAAACTTATACGTTAATGTGAGAAGGTATACAATAATTAACAAAATATGTTCGTCTCTAATATATATTTGTGAATTGTGAGGAATTAGGACTAAGGGTGATCTCTGTGTTTCACGTCATTTATGAATTACTGTCTTATGGGTGAAATCATTTTATTCCCTAAAACAATCTGAAATGTAGCATTACTAAAACAATATATCACAAAGCATATGATAATAGTGCAAAGACTATAACACCGTTATATTAAGAAGCAAAATGATGTACATTATGACCGTTAAGAATATTTATTTGAATCTTGATCTATATGTACAATTATTTCCGGTGCGGAAATACTTTGTTTCCATCTAATTCGTCAAAAAGCTGTTAATAGATATTTAAATGGTAATAATTCCCATAGTCTGTAATAGGGAGAAGCAGAATTCCGAAAACATAGATTTTGGTTTAAAGTGAATTTTCAGTTATTTTGAACAAGTATGTTCTTAAGCAGTTTAAAAAAATTATTTGATTGGAGGTACCCAGATGATGATTAATTAGTACCTAGATGTTGATTAATTATTAAGTTTTGATTTTTATTGTAACAGAAGATATAGTTACCCATCTTTGGAAAACTAATTGTGATAGCTCAGTTGTGTAAAATATTTCTAATAAATGTTTGAATTACAGTATTAAAAAATTATTAATATAATAGTATTTATTTGAAAGTCCATTCGTCTGACCGCTCGCTCGTTAAAAATTATATATGCATATTTCTCAGTACAGTAAAAGATAAGACTTGAATTGCAAATTGAAAACGTATATCTGAGCCTGAAAATAATTGCATTTAAATTAAATAAATAAAATCACATTTCTTTTATTAGGGAAAAAATTGCTACTAAACATTTTGAGAAATAAATTGTACAGAAAATATTAGTTATTATAATTACTATGATGTAATTAAGATTTTGAGTAAAGTTGATGAGAAAACTATTTACGATATAACTGAATAAAACTACCATATAACTGAATAACTTTAATCGTAGTGTACTATGTAGTGATCTTGTATAATAAATGCTACAAAGTAAGAGTTGACAAAAACAAATAACATTATTTAGATAAATAAAAAAAAGATAAAATTTGCCATAAAAAAAACATCAGTGTGTCATATTCACGCGTAAATATGACACTGGTGTCGCTAAACAAAATGAGTAGCTTAAATTCCAAAAAAATTCTGACGGTTGCAGTTTTCCCCTATAAATAAATGATAAAATTGATTACGAAATACATGTTAAAATTTTTTTTTGTACTCGTAAAATTATCAATATGTCTCACCTTATGCAAAGTAACTTATTGCTATCCATGCTTAGTTATTTCTGAGTATTCTGTAAATGTAGGGTATTTTGTAAGACGCGTGATATTATGAATATATTGGATATAATTCTAACATATAATATATACTCAAAAAATTCTTAATAAAAAGACATTTATAATACTTATTATGTCGACCAATGAAGTTAAATATCCCTCAACAATAAAAATACGTTGATTTTTTGTTGGAAAAATATTTGCTAATCGCATATTTTAATGTATTATCACGTCAAATCATTTTTCTCAAAATCTTTGTTGATATTTGGAAAACTAATCTCGAACTAATGATGGGTAATTGATTTTTAACTCGAACTAATGATGGATAATTGATTTTTAGAAACTCCCAATAGTATCGTGTATATTATGTGAAACAGCAAGTCACTGCGGTGGAGGAAAAATTTTGTCAATTTTTCTCGTTGTTTTTCTTTAATTATTTCTCCTGTCAGTAATTATGGAACCCTAGTTCACGTAGGTGATTTTGACTTCGTTTCATTATTTTATAATCAAATAATAACATTCGGGCCTAATTCAAGAAAATGGTGACAATAACCTTTCCGACAGATGTAGTTACCGTACCTATAGATTGTCAGATAATATTCATTTATTGTATATATAAAATCTTAAGCTATGAAATTATGAACATTCTATAGGAAATTATTTAATAATTTTTAAATGATTTGCATATAAAGAAATAAAGAGAAAAAATTAAAAAACGGTTTGTCTTTATTGAATTGTTCGTTTAGGTTTTTAAAAAGGTTTAGAAGATTTAGATATTATTGCATATTAGTAAATATCTTAATAGGTACCATTAAAAACTCTTTATATGTTTGTATGTATATATATATATATACATACATATATATATATATATATATATATATATATATATATATATATATACATATGCGTATATGTATGCTATTGTTGAAAGTGTTTACAAAAAATGGCCTCCCTCTGTTTCCGAAATTCTAAAGTGGAAATTATGAAAAAAAATCACGACGACTTGGAGACGATACACGACACACGACGACTGTAAAATCAATGGGAATATTATTTTTCCTCATGTGGAGATATGGCCTAGAATTTGTTTGAAAGCACTAAAAGTATTGTTAATATTTTCATAGAAATTCATAGAAATTCCTATGTATCCCTAATTATTTATATTTAAGGAACCCTCGAATGCAAGTTCTATTCATACTTAACATGGTTTTACATTCTTCAATGTACAGTATTTTTTATTTTATTTCATAGAAATATCTTTTTTTTGTATATCAGTCGAGAAGAAGAAATACGCATCCACATAATTATAATCATTAAATAAAATTATTACTTATGAGATAAATAGGGATATGTATTAGGAAGAAAGTAAATAAAACGAACGAAGAAAAAATGATGACACTAATTTGTTCCCGTGGAAAAAATTACAAATATTTTTACTGCTTAACGGAAAAAACATAAGCCATTAATGAGAGGAGATTCACAAATGAATAAACAGATTCGAAAAAGTATTTGCGGGAAGATATTTTTACAGACATAGTTGTGTCCGTGTGATTCTTTAAATGTGAGACGGCCTAGTACAACACAGAGAGCCCCATAAATCATACTTTTTTAATAGCACTACGACAACGATAGGTTACTAATAAAAAGAAACCATAAATTTGTTTACCTAACCAAATTCAACCTTGTATAAAAATATTTCTATTTACATGTTTATACAGACCTATTAGAATAAAATATGGTAAAGTATTGAGGTCTCAGGTGAAACCACACATATATTTTTCTCATTTAACTACCAAATAATGTCAAGGTATAAAATTCTCGGCCTCGACAGCGACATAAAGGAAAATCTAAAAATATATCTAAATTTCATTTTAACCTAATGAGGCAAGAATATAATATAATCTCAAAATCGTTATATAAGTTCTTTTCTACTATATCTCGTAGCAAATATGAGCATAAATTACGCGTCTCTTTAATACGCCTGCAACAAATCCAAAACAATTTTCAATAAACACGTAATACACAACGAACTGTTGTCATCTTCAGCAATAACGTAAAACCTGCTAATCACAAATAGGGCCTCTTAATCCAATTTGCTTTTAACTTTCTCATTGTCGAATTGTGAAGAGCAAAGTTTTGCTTGTTTACTGAAAACTTCGCGTGCTGAGTGCAAAACTTCAGCGACTCGATAAAGATTGAGTCAATTGTTCGAACTGTTCGTTTCCTAAATTAATTAAATTCCAGATCATAATGTCAACTTAGTTGCTCGCTCCTCAGAACTGTTATCGATTGAGATTTATGAGTACAGAAATATTGTAGTATGAGAGTAGTTCAGCCAGATAACGCAAACTTATTTATAGATTTTAATGTACACATACGGTGGACTTATCGTGACAAGAGCAATTTCTTACAGCCAACAATAACATCAGTCCAGTTGCGTTTGACAAGAGTCCGGGAATGAAACTCGAGGCCTCGCGGTGCCTCACGCCATCAAAGGTCGCGAGCTTGTGATCAATTCAACACTCTAGATTAGATAATTAATATTGAGACATGATGCAAAAAGGATTTGTATGTTTTGAAAATTTAATGCAGGCGTTGCTTTGGACGGGACTTCTAATCTTCTAATAATAATTAGAGAGTTACTTACTGATAAGAAAATCGAAAACGAATCGAACAAATTGATATAGGGGGAAGCTCCCAAGAACCCGACACTTAAGGCATATTAATAACGACAACGTTTTTTGTTGTTGTGATTGTTTATCTCTCAATTATATACTTATTCAACATAGATATGTAATCAGTCACAAATATTACATTAGATGCAGTGATTACTAAGCAATAACATATAAAGTTACAATAACATTTCAATAATAACATTTGAATAATATCATTTCCACTGATATCGGACAGTCGACTTTTTATTTATTATTTGGATTTAAAAAATATCTTAGTAAGAAATTTTTAAAAATCACATTGCGATAGAACTAATCAACCATTGATAAAGGAAATTAAACTTAATCTGAACAACTTTGGTCATAACTAGGAATATTTCCCGAGAAATTTAAAAATGTTTTTGTGTACTCGGTAAAAATCACGGATACAGCTCTCTGAGCCTTCTTCAACATCAGCACAAACTTCATGTGCCTACTGGTTTCAAGCTAGGCAACGTATCCAATCTTATCATTGTTTTCTTGGTCAAAACCTTGTTTTTTTCAGTTTTTCGTAGTCGACTCACGGCTCGCTTTGTTTCAGCATTCGGGACCTGTGACAGCCGATGTATTGTATATGATAAATAATGTGTAATATGATAAGATTGAAAGTCTCTTGAGGCAAACCCTGAAGTGTCTCCGTATTGGTGTTATTGCAAACATTTACTTCAACAACAGACTGTATGAGTACGTCGTTACTTCTGATGACAGAAAATCCAAATCTGTGTAAATATTTGGATTCAAATACAGAATTCCAGTGCATTGAAATCCAGACTTTACTATATCTAAGCATGCAACGCGAATGGAAGCTTGTGTCACCATTGCAGGTATTTCTTGCAGTTGGAAGTATTCTTACAGCTTGGTTTGGGTTTATTCATGTTATATGGGTTTATTGATGTCTATAACAAGGTAAATTTAATTGGAAAACTGTCCGCCATTAGGAGATTTTTAGAGTATCCGATTTCAAGGACCCCTATATACCTATATGGTATGATATACCTATATGGAAAAAAATCAGGCAGCAATGATTTAATTATTTACTGTCATTATTAATATTGTAGCATAGAAGATGGCTAATATCTTCGAATCCTCTTGACTCACCTCTATATTTCCTTTGAACGGCAAAGGGTCTAAATAATTCCGCAACCCGAAATGTCTACTCTAAAGTGGCCCAAAGGTTTTTGACTTATCTCTATACCACCAACACTATCTAAAGGTTTTGAGGGTTTTGCATATATTCCATTAACTTATTTAGTATCCAGAATTTATACCCATTGAATTAAGATGAATGCGCACTTATCGTCTACTTAATCTGTTTAGTCCAGATAAATCAACATATAATATTTCGACAGCATTTCTTAAAGCAACGGATGGGTGATTGACGATGTGCGTCTTGTCATGAACTAAACCCCAATTCTGTCTTGATATTATTAGAATTTAGTAATACTTTTAATTCTTTTGAGTTCGATATTTCTATCAACGATTTAATAAGTCGTTAAACCACCAATATACTTCGATTTGTTCAATTTGTATCATTATCGCCGTAAAGGGGCACCAGTTTCATATGGTGGTGTTCCTCTTCTTATCTTTTTTCATACCTCTTTATTACCTTTCTATAAAAGAACTTTATTTAAACAACTGTTTATATGATAAATATCTCCTAATCAAATCAATTACTGTATTGATATTTTGACAGTGAGGCAATAATAAGGCCTATACAATTGAATCGTAGATTATTAGCAATGATATTGAAGAAATAATACCGCAATTAAGTGTTATTTCTTTATCACAAATTATTATTAACAACTTTTGAACATGATATCTTATTTCTTACAGTTAAAGATAGTAAACTGCTGATTGATCAATCTCTCACATAACATACTCAAGTAAACGACGTTAGACTTAAGATTTTATATATTGAACATTTTTGAAGAGTATTAAAATGTTTTCTACAAGTCAATATATATATATATATATATATATATATATGTATATATATATATATATACATATATATATATATATATATATATATATATATATATACATATATATATATATATATATATATATACATATATATATATATATATATATATATATATATATATATATATATATATTTCTCAAACTTTACTTCTGCATCGTAAATTGTTAAACTTTACTCGTAAATTTAACCGCATAAATTCTCAATGATATGGGATGACCTTTAACTCAGTGAATTCATTTCGTGTTCGGCCAAGAAATAAAACTATATCTAAGAGCTTTGATCACAACAAAAATATTTAAAATTAGCGAACGGTAAAATCTACATCGTTTGTAATTTTTATATAACGTGTTCACTAATTCACTCACCACTTTATTTACGATTCCAATGCCAAGATTTCAGTCCATGGTCATAAACTGCGTTCTAAAGAACAAAAGACCCTCCTTATCCTTTAGCACACAAAGTTATTCCAGAAATAAATTCCGCATACAAACATATTAATTATAAAATCAGTGCCACTGTTTAAATCCGCTCTAAATTTGTATTGCCTCAAATAATCTATGTAGCTATATACTACAGATTAAACACCTCATTCTTCAATATGCTTAATAAATTTTATATTAATTATATTTATGTTTAAATACAATTTCTTTTTATTCTACTATTCGTATGTATACTATTCAATTTCTTTTTATTAACTATATGTATATATTCTACTATTCATGTATATCGTATGTACTATACTATTCGTATGTTATTAGTATTATTTATACGTTATTTGTATCAAATAACACAATATGTAACTACATTAACATATCTTTGCTTATCGCATTGAGGTTGAATATCATAATATTGTTCCTATGGCAATAAATTTGCAATCTGTATACCGGTGCTTAAAGAATAAATTAACTATATCAAGGGGCGTTATCATTTCACATAAACAGTGAATTTTATTGTAAATATTTGGTAATGATTTCTAACACTACTTAATGGATAATTTTTTCACAATATTTTCAGTAGACAGTTTAAAATACCTCAAAAGTTTTCTTTTATGTCAATACGTCTTCGAGTAAAATATGTTCCGATCAATAACACTCTAACCCCTTTTAATATTCAGTACTAAAAGAAGGAGGTGATACACTGTGTTTACCATTAGTAGTATATTATACTAGAGCCGGTCCATATTTCAAAGAACATATGTAATAGAAGAATAGAAAAGAAAATAATTTTGTGTATTTATGTGCTCCGGATTAAATTGGCGGCTTATTATATCCTCTCTATAATTTTTCATTTTATTTTCTTGTTCTCTAGGCGAGAAGTTACTTCATCGTGCAGGATATCATTTCTTGTTATATATACTGTTAGATAGAAGCATTTTTGCGAAATATTTACCTAGCATGACACACAACACGTTGTGAAATACATTGTACGAATGATACAATAAAGTTACAATGTAAAAATATCGAAATAGTCTGGAAGTATATATATATATATATATATATATATATATATATATATATATATATACACACATATATATAGCAAAACGTTCATAATCATATCACGTAATATTATATCAAATCACGATTGCATTAATTATATAATAAAAGAGAACGGACGCACATTGCCGGACACCTTATATAAATATTTTAAGACTAGACCAAGCTCGCTTCTATTGTATTTCTGTTTCTCGCTCAACCTATCCACCGGCACGTTATTGCGCCATTTGAATGGATAAATGTGAAACCTTTCTTGACATATTTTTTAGTCATTATAAATACTTGGAATATTGAAAATATTTCTTTAAAAATTATATATATATACATATATATATATGTATATATATATATATATGTATATTTATATATATATATATATATATATATGTATATATATATATATATATATATATATACCATGGTGCTTTTTATGGTGACAGAAGAGTTCTATGCGTTATTATTACTTGAATAACTGATTATTACACACTCATTAACAATATATGGCGTTCACAACATCCTGGCACATCCCTATTTCCTATCGTGCATGCTTGGTACTGATCTCTTTAATTTGTATATTTTCTATATTCATTTATTTAACGGTCGATGCCCAAAGGCATATTTGGTCAGATCTATAAGACAAAAATCAAGAGAATACAAATTTAACTCATATGTTTGATTCTCAAACGCATGCGATATTTAAGTTTGCCCCGTAGAATGGTCGTTAAAGAATCAAAATTATTCTGGGTTCTTTAAATTTATTAATTTACGGATACTGAAATTTTAAATAAACCTTCAAAAGCGAGACTTTTAGATATCTATTAAATAAACTTGCATAGGACTATTTTTGTCTGTTAACTACTAAATGAGTAAACTCATGAAAGTTCCGTTTTTCGAAAATAAAGACATTCGGTTATTCAATGGATATATTTCCAATTATATCGCCGTTTTTCTTTTGCTATGTGGAAAGTAAATGTTTAAAACTAATCTTCGGCATATAGACAATAAAGAGTGAAAGATAATACGACAAAAGGGTATCTTTTAATAATATCGATCTTGCCTTTTTCGATGTTTATCCTCGTATATATTTTATCGCATATTTTTCATTATTAATATTATTTTATTACAGAAAAATAAGATACGTACGTTACATAATCAGAATTATTTGAATATTCTGTTGATTTAGTTCCAATACTTGTATCCATTTTTCCAAATGTTCAACACATATAATAGTCGCAATAATAAAGGCGTGCTTTTAAATCGTCACTTCACTAGAAGATATTGCCGTTAAAGGAAAGCATGAAAATAATTGTTAAAATAATTGTAACAATATCTAATGGTGCATTAATTCAGATGGTAAAGTGTTTTTTTAAAGTTCCTTAACTATAAGAATAAAAGAACCCCTTATAATATACCTTACATATCGGTTCGACGGCCTGCTTATGACAGATTTTTTTCTCATAACTTTAGAATAGTGATAGATAATTGCGGTTTGACAAGTAAGTTCTAGTTTATGTTTGTATACGTATAATTCTTGATAGGTAAAGGTTCAGTGTTTTTACGAATACACAAAACCTTTTTTGATAGTATATACTTACAAACACTCACCATTCAGGGAAAAAGCTTACTACTAATAAAATTCTATCCATTCTTAAAAATATAGTAAATTTAAAAAATGTAAAATACGTAGTTAAAGGATTTAATAAGAATTAACCACGGCATGTATATAATCTATTACCTTATGCATTTTTATATCATTATTTTAAAAAATAAACCGATACAAGTGTATATATATATATATATATATATATATATATATATATATATATATATATATATATATACATATGTGTATGTTTTTTTCAAATATTACAAAAGCAAATATGTCATAATGGATATTAGAATAGGAATTGTTTCTCTAAGGCATATTTCGAATTCTTGTTACGATACTGGTTTGTCAACACAATCTAACTCCCCTATTTTTCCTTTGTTCAACGAAATGTATCCGCTGGGAGGCAGTTATTAAATACAACCGTGATCATATTTTAACTGAGACGGCCACAAGCCGACAATGTCGACTTTTAAAGGAGCTGAAGTTTGTGCCACTAGCCGTCGTTCGTTAATCTAACTTCCCTCTCCGATATTAATAATTCAATAGGTCATTGTCTCTTCACTGATTTTCTCCTGACTGGCTCACTATGGCGTAGCTACGTTCGACTTAAACATGGTTATTTAATATTTCATAAAATTTTAACTGATTTCATTTGATAGTGGTTAACAGTTATGGTTATTTCCAATATATTGATGAACGAGTTACCATTGTAGGCAATTGTGTTGGTTAAACAAAATAGCGTTTAAATTTTAATCCAAAAATTATAGTTCCTAAGCTAAGGAAAATTATTACCCGTAATTTTCATTTAAGCTATTAAAAAGTGGGTAATGAAGAATATTTCGAGTTTTTTCCCACTTTTTATTTCTACTTAATTAAGGGAATAAATTAGTTAAAAAAGTTTACATAACTACGAGGAAGCTAAATTACAGCAAAATAAAATATAAATTATAAAAATAATTAACTAACTTATTTATTATTTATATAAAATAATAAATTACTTAGTTAACTGTACTTTTTTTAATTGTAACAAGAAAAGTAATGAGATTAAAATTTTTTTTTTTTCAAATATAAAATAACACATATAAGGTCGTACAAATCATATTGTTTCTCATAACAACTGTTCTTTTAAATTTCCATCTCCTTCAGTTAGAAAATAAAAAGAAACAAAATGAAAAGTCTTTTGCTATTATGAAATCTATACATGTTTTTATTATGATATTAAAATTTTATATTCAGAAATAATAATAATTTAAATAAGTAAGCATTTTGGCTCATATCTCACCTTTAAAACATCATACATTATTTCCTTACGTAAAACACGTTAAAAAATGATGTAAACTAATGAACCTTTCGCATCAGCATTAGAGAATTATACTATTGGCTTGTTTATTAAAGGCAAACGCTCATTACGATACTCGTTAAAACTAATTTAATATATTAACAAAAATTTAAGCATATTCTTATTACTATAGAGAGATATCAGTGAAAATAGCTATTGCAATTAATCAACTATTGCAAATAATGAAACTTGCATTAGTCTCCAAATGTCTGTTTTTAACGAAATTGTAAAAGTTTCAAACGAAATTGTATTCGTGCCATTATCAAATGTATATTTAGATGCCTCTTCGATAAATGTGAGTCATTAGTTAGTCTCAGAAAGAGTTGACGTTATTAATAGAGTGAATAATTAAGAAATTCACCACGGGCTTAGTGGCTTGTGTCGTCAGAATTTATTTGCTGTCCTTTAATAAGTTCTCTGCCAACAATTCACAATGTAAATTCGTTTAATGCACTAAAAATTATATGAAGGATATTGAAATTGGACTGTTTTAGATATTGAAATGTACGATACTTACCAATCGTCACCACCACTTCAATTACTCAACAATAAAGAAGAAAACAAGTTTAGAATACTGTATAAAATTTATTTAACGCCTATAAATATATATCACTTATATCTCACAATAAGTGAGAGAAAATGGAAATAGGTTTCCATTTTATAAACACCTTATACGTATGTTTTCTTACATCAAAATATAAAAAGGAAAAACAAATTGAATATATTTGGGGTTAATTTTGTAGAAATTCATTATTCACAATTAAATGAATCAACGTGATTTAGTATTATTTCTACTTTCTTTTAGGTTTCGTTGTTTTACAACATCTTCAGGTGGGCTATTAGCAAAGATGCAGTCTTTGCTAGTAGCCCACCATAGCCCTACTTAATAACAAACAAATTAACTTGAACATTTTTTAAAAACAATTTCATTCGATTTTAATTTGGAACTGAATTTCATAATTACACGGCGTTTTATTTTAACGCTACTATATCTTAATGTAGATTAAAAAAAATGCAGGAAAACGAGACTACGTATTGCATGAAAGCGCTTCAGTCTCTTAAATATCAGAGGTAAACGCGGAGCGCAATATTTATCAGGATGGTAACATTAACACCATTTTTCCAATACATTTGTACACAAATAAAGCGATTTTCGGTTCTATTATATTCCCCGTATTGATAAACAAATTAATTATAAATTAGTCAGGTTTCTCTTCTTTAATTTGTCCACAAGCACAAGCACTGAAATTTGTATTTATCAAAACGAGATAATATGTACTAAGGAGAAGACGCCTTGCGTTGAAGCGTTATGATAATTGATTAATAATTAGTGACATCACTTGATGATCGACGCTGGTATAATGTAGATTTTCAATATACGCCGTAACATAACTGGGGTAATTGGATTATTCAGAACAGCTGCAGGTCGATTTAAAACTCCAATAACTCCTAGATAGCAAGCAGCAGCCGTTAGGTTGTATTTTATTTCTTTCGCAAAATTTATTTATAACTATTTGATTTTCGATATCTCTGAACATCATATTGACAGTTTTTGCTCTTATTATTGCAAAATTTAGTCAGTGTGTTTTTGTTCCAATATGTACATCGCGTATAATTTTGAGGACCAGAATTTTAAAAATATTATCAAAAATTCGGAATATTTTCGGATATTAGTTTCGTTGTTCACCTAACAAAACGCAACCAGCTCAAAAATCAATGAATATTTGATAATTATAAGTATGCAGCTAATGAGCACAGAGTACATGGATGGTTTGAAAAAAATTCATCTGGTGATTTTGGTCTAAAAATGATTAATACATATCATACTATACATGAATTACCCACATGGCTTAACATTACTATTTCATCAATATTGAACAATTTAGAACAAATCAGTAAGGCGTGCCATAGGCCTCTGACAAGCGTAGAAAGAGAAATCATTTCAAAATTTGCCTTTGTTTATATTGTGACATAAAGATGAATTATTGTTACGTTAGATTGCTAAATGTGTTTAAAACCACATTTTTGAGAGGAATTTGGTACAATATATGAATAAAGACAAAGTGTCAAAACATACTTTGCAATCGAATGTTCCCTAACAAAACAAATGGTGATAGTATGATGGTCTAGCCGTTGTGTTATCTGCTATAGATTTATGAAACCGGATAAATCGATTACCGTGGTAGTCTCCAATAAGCATTTTTTATAGCATTTATAACCACTTATCGCCTAAAGAGCTTGTTATAGAAATTGGACAACTCTTTGTCTCTTACTGTATTCTTCGGATTGCCTCAAACACCTTCCATCTTTTCAGATCTTGGATCACTTCTTTCAAAGAGAAATATGTGATTCAGAACAAGCTGTAAAAAATACGTTTTTTGGTTTTCTCACACCCCGTTGCTTAAGCTTTTTCGCTGCCCGTATATGCAAGCTAGTTTTAGTATGGAAAAGTATACGAAGAAATTAAGCCCATATTTTTATTAATTGTGGTCCTTATCTTAATTTTCCGTTAGAAAATGGATCCTTCCTACATTCAAATAAATAAAATATGTACACGATATAAAAATGTAAATGACAAGCCAAAAAGCAGTTTTTTTTAAAGTCTGATTTTCACTTTAATAGAAAGTGCTATTTAAATAACATAACTATTATAAAACAGAACGATTATAAAAGTGTATGGGAACAAGACATAAAAAAATATAAATTATTTATGAATCATTTTACCTGCTTTCCGATATAAATTAATGTCTGACCTGACTTTCATCTTGTGGACAGAAAAAATATTTGGCATTCACACATTAACATAATATTTTCTGTCTAAAATTATCTAGATTAACAGTCTACTATCTACAAATGTATTATCGAATTTATTTCTTTTGCATTTTTTCTGTACTAATATTCGTAAAAAGATATGTTATACAATTTGGTTATAATAATAACCACAAAGAACATTGGAAAAATTTAGATGAACAAAAATTATTATAAAAAGAGATAAAAAATATTGCAATTAAAATATATTATGTTTAAAATTACAAACTGTAAAGTAACCTAATAGTTCTCAATAAATTTGTATTATTCTATTTAATGCTTTACTTATTCTTTAAGATATTCTAAGATGAAAATTTAAATGGAATTGTCCATCTAAATTTTCTAAAGAAGTTAGGTGTGGCCCATTAAAGTATTCAAATATTTTCGTTACTTTTATTATTAGAACATTCGTGATATAACCTAAAATCATCGAACATAAATAGCATCAAATCAAAGGTTATAAAGCAAACAAGAATTATTCATACGTTAAAAAATTTTAATAGTTTTAGTAATTCGTTTTATCTTGAATGAGGCAATATCTACTAAAACTATTATCTTGTTATACGATTTGGAGGTCATCTACTTATCGAGGTAACGACCTTCGCAGTACTTATTATATCTATGATAAAGTAACGACTATTGATTGTATTATGTTTTCAAGGCTTATGCAGATGAAATGGTTAAATTTGTGTACTAATATATATTGAAGTGATTACAAGTTTCATGAACAAGCGCGCACCTGACATTATCATAAATTTTACCTAAGCTGGGAAGTACTATTTTTGGGGTTCTCGTGGCTCAAAAGAAAAAAAAGAAACCTTCATTTGATTTCTCATATAGTCACCCTTCTGCATGTTATAGCCGTTATTATGGTTCCGCTCCTTAAAAGGAAAAATGAAACTTTCATAATGTCACTTATGCGTATTTTCGTATGTCACAACCGTTTTTCTTGGAAACCGCTTGAAGTAGAAACTCCAAATTTTATACAGTAATATTGCATAATAATCCAAATATATAGCTTGTACCATATAGCTTGATTTGAAAATTTTGGACAGGGCAAATTCAGTGCTCAAAAATTTATGTTTAATTTTATATATAAAGCGGATTGTCATTTAAAAGGTCTAGTCACATGAGTCTTCAAAATATTTTTCATAATACTGAAGAATACGCCTAAAAAATATGTTCCTCCAGCCCTATATTTAACACTACATAACTTTAAATTATAAAAAATATATGGGTTTTTATACGGTCATAATTAATAAAAAACATAAAAAGAACGATAACATATAGAAAGAAGATATAACAAAAAACATATTAAAATTTTTAAATTTTCAAAGCCGAGTTTTTCATTAATTATGCGACCTTAATATTTGGTATAATCATTACAAAAATTAATATTAAAGGTATAATGTTAAAAATATATCTTATTAACCCACACATTTTAAATATATTTTGCATTGACAGTTCTTCAGAATGTTTGCAAAACAATTAAAAATAAGGTAAATAAACGTTTTAAAAATACTTTTTTCATGAAGAGCATCATTTAAAAAAGGCTTATTATGAGGAGTACAAAAATGTTTTTTCACAATTTTAAATTGCATAAAAAAGATATTCCAAAATGTATGCGATCCCATGCCCTTATTTCTGAAGCTATTAAACCAGAATAATGAAAAAACAGACTTGATTAAATTTTACTATAAGATTATGGGAAACTATAGCGATTATGCTAGGTCTGATATTTTTTTAAATATGCGCCAAATTTTAACGCCTGAAAAGTCATAGCATAAAATACGTTGCAATATATTTAAATTTTGAACAATCAATATTCGTAAATCGTTTAACGGAAATACTGTGTAAGCTGAAATGTTTATAAGTAGCGAAATTTGTACGAAATCCTCGTATTACGAGTTATACTGGTTAGTGCTTGCCAGGTTTTATTTTCATAAATAATTTGTCTTGTAAACTTGATATTTCGCAAAGTTATAAAGTATACAAAGTAAATTTCAACAATTAATTGGTATCAAAATGTTATATGAGTAACATTAAGTTTTTGATTTAAATTCTTTTTTTATTTTATCGGAAAGGAAATTATGAAATTATAAAGATTCGTTTTTGGTACTTCGCCAAAGTATCTAAGTCAATTTTCCATTGCGGATTGCCACTATAATGGGTTAGTAAATTCGTTAATTTTGTGGGTAGTGGGAATTGACGAAAGATTTGATCTATTTTAAGTTTGAAATACCTGTTAATAATCACGTCCTCTTAGCATTAATTTTGCTCTCTAGAGTTATTTGTTGTTAATTAAATTTGTACTCAAAAATTAGTTAAAAATTCAAATAACAAGCTAAATTTATTCAACGATGCACTTGACAAGAAATTAAGATACGAAACTTTTCATTACTTTTGTTATAAATAATTTAACTTTCATCTTAGATTTATTTATAACTTCTTTATAGATTGTAAACATATTCAATGTAAACAATTGACGTGATTGTGAACTGTTTCAACGACATTTCATGGGAGTTTGAACGTAGAGAGATAGCCTAAATTTATGTAGCAAATGTATAGCCTAAACTTATGACAGCCTAATCTAAGCATTTGTACAATAGTTAACGGTATACTGAATAAGTGTCTTTATTATGTACGATCGTAGGCTGGATACACCATATAAAGATGTCTTAAGGTCAAATCATTTTAATCTCTTAATAGTATTATGATTCCGCTTCAGTTAAATATAGAATCCGTATTGGTATTATTACAGAAAATATATATTTCGAAAGTCGAAGATTATAATGTCGTTAAAGTCAGCAAAAAAGATGTACATTATGCTGGTTGTGAATTTTTCTCCATTCGAAGCGTAATATATTCTTAGAAATAGATACATTTATTTGCATATTACATTTATTTGCATATTATATTTAAAAATTAACTCGTTTTTATAGAAAAAACGAGATAATTTTTAAGTCCAAAAGTTATTTAGACAGATTTAAATGTTAATCACCCGTAGAGTCCATAATAGATGTAAGTAGAATTTCGAAGACACAAATTTTTATTTTTCCAGTAAATCTTTGGTGCGTGTAAAAAAAAGAATATATATATATATATATATATATATATATATATATATATATATATATATACATGTATTGAGAACATTTTAGGACTAACTTTATTTGCTCGAAAGGTACCTAGAGACTTATTGATTAATTAGTAGGCTTAGATCTTTTATTGTTCAAGAAAGTGAAATTACTCACCTCGTAGTAACCAGTAGCTATATGGCTCGGTTGTCTATAATTTCTCAAAAAGGTTTTGATTATGAATATTGAAAATAACCAATGTAGTAGGATCTATCTGAAGTTTCAACCAATATGACCGATAGCTACTTCAGATTTAGATTTACATACAAAATTTCAGTTCATTAAGAGACGAGATGTTATTGCAAAGTAAAGTTGGAGATTTTGACATAAAAATGATTGTATTTCAAAGTTGAATTTATTATATATAAAGCTAAAAGCCCTAATTTTGCATAAAAAACCATAACTATGCGTTGACATTAGTTATCTTTTAAATATACATATATTTGATAAATAATTGACTTATTTTAATTCTAGCTTGTAAAATGATTGCTGTAAAATAAAGCTGACCATAATGAAGGGGATTATTTGTTGAATAAACGAAAAGGTAGTAAATAAAGTTCCTTTATCACGAAATACATGAACAATATCAGTGCAACTTATTAATGGGTAAATCGTCGCCCATGATATTTGATAACAAGTTCAAAATTTAATATAAATTTTTGTCAACTAAAAAGCAACTTCCAGTCCAAGCTTTGCTCGCGCAATCCACAACTACATTGGATTAAAAAAAATATTTCTCATAAGTGGGTAGATGCCAAGTGAAACCTACGTGCCAAATATTACATCTATAAGTTTTATAGTTCTTGAGATTTTTTAACAAGATTTGATTTTTATATGTACAGATAAAAAAATTGTTATTTTTCTGGGCGTGAAATGAAAAACCATAAAAAGACAAAAATGTCATATCATAAAAATATCATAGACGATGTAAGATTTTCCAAAAGAGACTACTTTGAAAACATATTAGGATTAAAAATATTCCGAAATATAATATTTTGTAAATATGCATTTACCAATTCTGTTATATGATAAAATAATTTTAATATTGGTTTTAATTGCAAGTAGTTGGGTTTAACATTTTTTCAGGACTTATATTAGCTTTCTCTTTAAAATTGACTGAATTATTTTATTTTTGAAATCAGAACTTGTAAAGTACTTTACTTGTACTTTATAAAGTACGCAATCTAGTTTAAAATACGAGTATGGATTTTTTCATCATTTAGAGTGATAAGACAATAACAGTTTACGGTTAAAATTATTGAAATTGGAGTAAATTTTTTAATTGAGTTGGATTATTAATAAAATTAATTATGTTTCCGTGGTATCTAAAACAAAATTTCGAGATTTATTGAAATAAAAAATTATGTTACTCACAATTCTCCAAATTTATTAAATAAGACAATCAACTACAATTACAAAGAGAAATGTCCCAAAATTTACTTTAAACACGTGAAATTATCAATAAATTTCGTTCCTCATGTAAAGTGACAAATTGCTGAGTTTGCGCGATTATTTCTTAATATTCTATAAACTTATATATATATATATATATATATATATATATATATATATATATATATAGATATCATATATTTTTTATCCTAAATTTTTTACAAGCACAAATTTATCATATACACGTTGAATAAAAAGATAATTTTGTACAATTACTATATTCTCGTTATATTCGTAGAGAAAACGACATTGATGTTACTATTTTCTTATGTTTCTCATCCCGGTTTAAAAAAAAAATTATCATCATCAAGTCACTTTTCCCCAAGATCTTTCTTGATACTTAAAAATAACAATTATATCATTTGGGTGTAAGTTCGGACCAACGGTAAGTAGTTAGATATTTAGAAATTCGCAATCGCATAAAACACGTTCGCTAAAAAGATTGACGAGTCGTCGTGAAGAAGGACAGCCTTTGTAAATTTTCGTTTTCCTTCAATTGTTTCTTTTGATCAGTCTTGATGGCATCTTAAGGTTTGTCGGCGATTTTATTTTAGTCTGATGTTTTAAATTCATTTAAAATGTAAGACCCAATTACTTTAATAAATTTTATATTAACACTTCTGACAGACCGAGCAGGTTATGATAAATTTGAGGAAAATGTACTTTATTTTATTTTTGAAAGCTCGCACTATATAATATTACAAATTCTATTAAAGTTAACACAAATAATTTTAATGACTTCTATACTTTTCGTATACTTTTATGTCGTGTGGGACACCGACTGAAACAGAAAATTATGCGAATTGAAAACTATTTATTTTAGAATTAGTTTGACACATTTCTAGAAATATTGCGGACAATGTTTATTAAATTGTCTGGAAAACCGTTAATATTCATAATTTGGTATATCGATATAACCTATTAACCAGCATAAATCTCTGTATGGAACTCAAAAATATTAATATCAACATTTTAAAGACGAAGAGTTAGGTAACAATTTTTTTCTAATTTTATGTGATGCGTATATTATAATTTGGAGGAGTAAGTTTAAGGATTCCTAAATTCGTCTCCTTTTTAGAATGTTACATTATGTAGTTCCAGACAAATTGATGAAATCGTCTACAGAAATATATCTTTTACTCCGTTCTACTTTCGAAACTGCTAAAGTAAAAATTATAAAAAAACACAATTGCTAGAATTTTATAGTAATGACTGTTTATTTTATAATTAAAAAAAAGATAAGTTTAATCGAACATTTTTAGCGACTTTTACCGGCTCTGCATCTTAAGACACACAGCCGGTCTATGTCAGTAAACAATTTTGGGGCTTGATGGGTAAATACGTGATGACTTAATTGATTGACTGAAATATAATGTAATCCTTTAATTATTTGATAAATAACAATTTACCAAACCATATATCTATTTTAATCTAAACTATTCCATTATAATCTTATTTGTCGTGGCTTAACTTTTATTAAGACCTAACTTAATTTGAAACTTTAAATATAAATCGAACCAAATGTGTGAATGCGAAATTAATTTGTTTTTCTGCTTTCACGCCTTAACTACTCAACCGATCTCTATGAGATTTTGTACGTGTGACATGTAGATGCACATATGACGGCGTTAAAATTTTTTTCTTTTTTTTATTCAGACTTTTGGGACGAATGAAAAATCATCCATCTCAAAAGTCTGAAGATAATTTAAGAGTGCGTGTAAAAAGATATGTAAAAGCCCACGATGGCAACAAATCAGACTACGGCCGTTTACTGCATGGCATAGGTTCTTTATCTTTCGTTAGTTCTCAAATTATGTGCACAAAAATTACTTACACATTTTTAGTGTCAAAGTCCAATTTTTTTCGTCAGCGCATTTTTTTCCTTTTTTCAACATTTTTTTTCTACATTTCCATGCATGTGTTTCAAAATATCTAATACTTCTCTTCGACAGAAGATTTTTTTTTAAATTTCTGCTGTCTCACCGAGGGTGGAGTAAAACAAAAAAATTAATTTCATCCTTCGACATAAATATTTCATAAACTTTTAAACGAATAACTAATGAAACATTACCCCTTTCAGTGAATTATAATTGAACCACGTCTTAACCAATTTCTATCTATAAATAATATTATACATACCATTTTTTGAAAAAAATGTGCAGTAGATAGGTGACAAAAAATATATCTCCGCTGATTATAAAATAGATAAAGAAAATGTAATTGTTAAAATAATTGTATAATGAATTCTATATCGGTACAAATGAGCATGTATAATGAATTCTATATCGGTACAAATGAGCATGTATAATGAATTCTATATCGGTACAGAAGTTGGTGAGAACTATTTAATATATTACTTTTTCTTTTTCTCTATTATGGAAATGTTCTCATGGCCCATATGTATAGAGATTATATTTGAATTTCCTATAATCCTTTCATGAGCTATATCTAAACCAAAACAAATATAATTTAATAAATCTTTTGATTACTTTATGCCGAAATAAACTAACTTGGCTGCCAATAACTTTGTTATTTGCTTTACATTTGGTACCAACACGTAAGTTAAATATGTGAGTCTCTCCATCACTTAATCTAGTAGTGCGGTTGGATTTGAGTCGCACCAAAATAATATTCAATTTACGTCACTAGTGAAATAACATATATATATATATATACACACATATATATACATATAAATGTATATATATGTATATATATATATTTTTTTTTTATATATATATTCTTTTTTTTTGTTGGCTAATAAGTTTTTAACCTCGAGTTACTGTCAACAATTTTTTTTAAAAAATTTAAATGTTACAAGTTTAAAAGTTTTAATTATACACCATTATTATCTACTACGTAATGCCATCTAGTTGGCAGTGACAATATGCCTTTCTTGTAAAATTCCGGTGACTTTGATTCAAGAAACTGTGCGAGGTCGTGTTGGAAATGTTTTTAACGTCGATTTTTTTCACGTAAATGATTAGTTAGAGCCCTGAATAAATGGTAATCAGAAGGCGCAATGTTCGGCGAATATGTTCGATTAGTGAGTAGAACCCAGCCGAGCGCCTCTAATTTATCACTAGTATGTTTCTCAACATGTGGTCCGGTATTATCATGTAGGAAATAAACTCGATCCTGTCGACTAGTCAATTTGTTAGCTAATCAGTCCAATTGTTCACAGTTAATATTTTTATTAATTATATATAATGAATAATGCCCTTAACATTCCACCAGTAATTGAGCAACAACATTTTGGCACTTAATTCATGTTTTGATACTGAAACTCCTGTTTCTCCGACACCCAGCCATTGATGTTTGCGAGTTTGTTTAACGTATGCAACCCACTTCTCATCGCCAGCTACTACGTAATTCAGCTAGTCGAAGTTACGTTTCAGTGTAAATAAATGTTGACAAATATCAACTCTGCACTGAAGGCGATATGATGACAATTTGTGGGATATCTGCACACCGTATTTTAAAACTTTTCCCAATTCGTGCAAATTTGTTTCTATGGTGTCACGACTGTAGTGTAACTCATCTGTAAATTGACGAGTTATCAGTCGAGGGCCCCCTCAATTAGGTGTCGTAATAGTTGAACGTCTATTTCTACAAGACGTTCTGTACGGGGTTCATCCTCAAGATCGTATTCCTCATTCCTGAACTTCCTGAACTAAATCTTTGCTGGCGCGTAAGACAACGTGACCTCGCTCATTGCATGACATATATTATTTGTGGCAGTCTGCATCGTGACTCAGACGAAATTTGTAAAGTAATAGAGTCTGTATTTGAAATCGACTTAAATCCATTACTTAAGCTTTGGCTCTGACTGTATTTGATTGACTGCACTTTGGTCTATTTATACCCTACAGTAAAACATTCTAGAAGTTTCAGAAGTTTTGAGAATGTTTCTGAAAAATATGTTTAAGCATATATATATATATATATATATATATATATATATATATATATGCATACTCATGCAATACTAATTACCAAATATATTAGCTATTTTTCACAGCAGTGAGAAGTGTTTTAAAACAGTACAGAAACGACAGACAGAAACTTTCTGCAGTACCCCATGCCAAATATAAAACCAAAACTTATTCTTATTTAATGGGCGCGCAATAAGTTTAAGGCAATTTTTAATAAAAGCACATTAGCCGTTGCCAACTTTGGTTCATAAATAAGGCCTCCTAATCCCATTTGCTTTTAACTTTCTCATTGTCGAATCGTGAAGGGCAAAGTTTCACTTATTTGCAGAAAACTTCGCGCGCTGAATACGAAACTCCGGTGACTCGATAAAGATTGTGTCAATTGTTCGGACGAACCGTTTGCTTTATTGATTAAACCGCAAAATTACAAAAGCAATTAATTTGCTCGTTATTGAGGACTGTTTTCGATCGACATATATGTGTACATATATATTTTCACTCCAATATGGGAGTAGTGTGCCAGAAAATTCGAACTTATGTTTAATTTGTTAATAAAGTTTAATGTACATATGGCGGACTTACTGCTATGAGAGCGACCTCTCACAGCTAACTAGAACATAAGTCCTGCTGAAATGATCACGCGGACTCGCGGTGCGTCGCGCCGTCAAAGGTCGTCAAAATGACTCAAAATGAGATATGAGACTTTTACATTGAGACTTTTTATTTATTCTAAATTAAATATGACTATGGGATAGAGAGGACGTGATTTCCTCTTAATTTCATTAATTTATTTACAAATTATATGTAATGATTTTTTCAGTCATTATAATATTATTCTGAGATTTTTATCATTTATTTTTATTTGTTCGATTCTTATCTGTCTATTAAAAATTACCCTTTAAGGACGTATTTGCAAAATCCCACCGCTTGAGAACGGTTACTTACAGTCGTAAAATGACCAATACATTTAAAGCGACGCCGCTTAGTGGTATACAACAAATTTATAGCCTATTCGCAATATATTGATAACGCGCATGGGCTACACATTTGTTAAAAATATAGCAGGACTGAATATATGTGTTTTATATATTATTTATTTTGTAATCAATTACATTTACTTTGTATTATGAAAATTATATCGAAACAACAATAATATTGTCAGTATTATTCTCATTTTATTTCGGATTTCATTCATTTGGTTAATGGAAACCAGCTAACCAGAAAGGCTGTGTACAATTATTTTATCTTCTTCTTTCTCATGATCCTCATGAAAACAGATCTTAACAATATGTAGGGCAAATTAATAAACAAGAAAATATACTATAAACACAAGAAATATTATGTTAACAAAAACATAATATTACAATTTTTTTTAAATTATTAGAAATACTGATTACTAAACATACAACCTTTCTTCGTGACGTTTTTCGTTTCTCACCATCACATATGCGATTCATGTTCAACTCCAGCAGTGGTAGTTTTCGTCAGTTTCCCAGAATGATTAATTTGATGAGGCGCAAAATTTTCTAATTAAAATTAAATTGAAATGCCAAATATTACTTTTAAGACATTTTCTTTTACATTTGAGTTTTTGTTGTTTAAAATGTAGGCATTTTGTATAGTCCCCACTGTAGTTAACTAAGCAGTCATTTGTAGTCTTTTATTTTGGAAATATAAATTGAAAGAAGAGATGTCCATGAAAGTGTCGGGGCCTCACAATCTCAAAATCTTAGCACCAATGGAATTTTATAAATAATCTCTTAATTTTATTGACCTCGATAATCGAAGATCCATCAACTCTGAAAGCATACAGTTTTGATTAAATTTCACTAAATATGGTTCCATGTTATTTTTCCAGAATTGGCCATTCCTCGCAATACATTTATATTTCAATTTATTAGTACCAGTCTGCACTGGAAACAGGTAGATGTCGTGGCCAGTGATACGCAGCTGACCTTGCATTTGATAAAACCATGTATGCTTCTTATTGACAAAAACATTATCACAATCGTATTTCCAAAACTCTTTTTTTTATTTTATTACTTCATCTGGATACAAACTGAAGTTAGATAATGGCCATTTAATTTCTACAATACTGTCTGCATACTGACCGTCTGGTGTGGGTCTTAGTAAATAACATTCATGGTCAACGAGTACACCACCCTCCTCAATGTCGATATGTAAAAGTGTTGCTAATTCTCTAAGTGCAGTATAATCATTTTTATTTTCATGTTTTATTGACAGAATGATAGTTGAAATCATTCCTGGGCAAAATCTGTTTAAATGATGAAGCGCAATTCGTATTTACACGTTTCTTGCACAATTTTGCAAACCAAGAAACTGTTTTAATAATTTCCGCCTATACTCTAATCAAAGTGAACTAGCACTTTTTGGATTGCATTGTACTCTGGATCATACCGCTCTTCAGGCGTCACTACCAATTCTTTAAGAAACTATTTTTTTTGCTTCTTGGTATACTCGTAAGAAGAAATTCTTTTATTACGAAATAAATGGTTACCCACTTTGTTCATTTGCAGATATATATATACAATACGGAAATTTTTAATATTTGATGCTAATTCCTACAGTACAATGATATTTTCTAACATTTGATATGTGATGCCGTATTATTCAAAAGAAAATCGAGTTATTAGGTAATATCCACGAATTGAAGTAACAAGGGTCGTATCTGTCGCCCCTACAATTTCGACGTTATGAGACACATGTAACGGTATGTTAGATGGACATGTTTATTATTCGAGGATATATTCGATTTTAGGATATATTAGTTTACAAGTTTGACTCCTAAATTAGTAGTCCCTTAATTTTTATATTTATTACAGGTATTCAATTTGAATATTAAGTTTGAGTATAGCCTCTTGTTTATTTCCAGAATGCACGCATTATGGGCAGGAGCGGAGAAAACAACGGCCTTAGCAAACAAAGAAATTGTTAGAAGAGTCACTTTTTAGATTTATTAAATTTTTATTTTCATTTTCATCATTTATTCTCATATAATTCTCTGAAGAAAAAAAAACAGGCTTATATTGAAATTTTACACTTATTTTTAATATATATGGTGGAAAATTTTATTTATAAGCAACACGAAAAATTTAGATTAAAATGGACATAAACCAAGAAGCTGTTAGGGCTTTAGTGTCTATTGGTAGTAGTTTTACACAGTTTAATGTCACGTCGATATTCCTCCCATATCTCTAAAATTATATAACTCTAGTCATAGCACCATTGTATATAGTGAGAATAAGCAGCAGAGCATTGTATTCCTTGCAGCACAAGACAGAGCAGAATATGCAAAATCCATTTATAGTTAGATGAGAACGATATACCAGTGATCACTGTATTAGCGGATGATTATTGCTCTAAACGGTCCTGCGACACCAATTACAACGCTTCTGCGGGTTCTGCAGCAATCGTAAATCTTCATATTAAAAAAGTTATTTATTTAGGAGTAAAAAATATATACCAACTGACTTATCCTCGATGGTCAAACAAAGGCACTGAGCCTCCATCACATACCTGTTTTAAAAATTATACCGGTCCTTTAACTAAAATGGAGGCAGCCATTACTGCGTGTGAATTCGAAAAATCTCCCGCAGAAAATGATCCCATTTATTGACTGCCGAATTTCCCCACTGTAAGAAATTCCCGGCCTTATACAAATGTCACTATAGGTAAAATAGAATGTAAAAACCATCTTTTGGATAATTATTGCAAATCCTTATTGGCAATTGCATTAAACACAGCCAATTCATTGGGAGCATGGAAGCTTATCAAGGATAATTACTTGAGATTGCGCCGGGGTGTAGAAATTAAGTGTCCATTATCTAGCTTGAATTTGCACCAAGATGAAGCAATAAAATAAATAAAATGTAATTTTGGAAACTCAATTACATAAAATGTATATGATGAAAAAATGTGTGGTTTTATCAAATAAAAGCTCAGCGTCATATCACTGACCTCGACGTCTACCTCTTTACGGTTTGTACTGGTACTAATAAATTAAAACAAGAATTTATTGTGAAGAATATTCGATACTGGAAAGATAACATGCAATCATCTTTATTTTGTTAAAAAATTAGTTGAAAATTTTATTAAAACTGTATGCTTCCAGAATCATTAAATCCTCGGCTATCGAGATATTAGGAGATTTTAGAATTCATCACATCCCATTAGGGCTAAGGATTTGATAGAAAAAAATTAAAAATGATCAGAATAAACGTTTATCTTGTGATACCCCGATACTTCAATAGCCATTTCTTCTTTCAACTTATATTTCCCAAATGATAAAACTACTAATGATTGCTTAGTTAACTGAAGTAAGTACTCCATAAAAAGCTTTCATTTCAGTAAAAAAAAAACAAATATAAAACAAAGTGTTTAAAAGTAACATTTTGTAATTAAATTCAATATTAATTTGAGAATTTTGCATCCCATTAGACAAATCATTGTGAGAAGTGATGCAACCTAATTGTTTTGGTGTGGAACATGACATCGCACATTTGATGATGAGAAAAAAAAGCATCATGATGAAAGTATACCAGGTTTCCCCGTGACGCTTTTATTAATTAGTATCTTTCAGGATGTTTAACAATTAGTAATAGCATGTTTTTTTCACATGTTTATATAATGATTTTTTCTTTCTTTATTTTGTCCTACGAATGAGATCCGTTTCCACGGGAGTCACGAGAGAGCAGATTTTAGTCGTTTGTGATTTCCTTAGGGCTCATAGTATGAAATATTTATTAGAATCTAAAAATATTTCCCCAGCGGTTATCCTATTCTTTTGTATTTTTTATTGTTGGAGGTTTAAGATGATCAACACCGTAACTATCTACTACAGTCTTGATAAAGCCACATGTGGAATATAAAATCATTTTACACGGCCTTTCTGGTTAGCTGGTCTAGTGAACGGACGAAATTCGAAACAAAACTTGAATAATACTAATATTATTATTGTTGTTTCAATATAGTATTAATAATACAAAATGAACAAAACTACTTACGGTGTAAATAATAAATAAAAGTACGTATATTCGTTTTAGTTATAGTTGCAACAAATATATAGCCGACGCGCGTTATAACTTTTTTGCACACTAACAAGCAGCGTCACTATATAAAATATGATTCCCGGAACAACTGGTATATATTATTAAATGATATTTAAATTTACTGCCACCATAATTTCATTTCAAAATCGTACATACATGCATTCGTGAGTAAACCAAGTATGCATGTATACGTGGTTTTGTGAGTGCGTGTATGCGAGCTGCCTCTGTACATGCGTGAATACGAGCGTCAGTGCTAGAGTGCATAACTTTGAGTGAACAAGATTGTGGGCGAGCGTCCATTCTGATTGAGTGCTAGTGTGCATGAGTGCTAGTGTTCAATTTAAATTAGTCATGAACTAATAACAATTTGTTGAAAATTATTCCATCTTCAAAAACGGTATACTTCTCCTAGTTAATATAAAAAAATATTGAGTTAAAAAGAGAATCATAAATTTATTAACAGTTTATTAGCGTTAAAGCTAACGTATTACCTTTAACAAAAAGATTAACGATCTAATTAACACAAAGTGCACTCAGCAATATTGCCAATAATTTATTTTCAAGCTACGTTTATTTTTCAAACAGTTCGTAGTAAAATCAACCTATTTTAGGGTTGTGATGGGTAGCGCCTTAGTTGGCTATTCCAGTTCATTCTACCAATCTCTATAATTAGGCATGAAGTTTGATTATTACTTGCAATAACAGACATAATTATTAACCGAGTCGGACCGTATTGAAATATTTGGTTATTTCTATAACTCATTCACCAAACCGGTGTTGCTTCTAAAATGACGGAATTATTATAAAAGATTTAAAAACAAAATCATCATATTTAAATCAATACATGACTACTAGTGACACATTGACTCGTATGGGTGCGTTTAAACATTTCATTAAGATATTTTGATATTTACTTGTCCTTTGGTTCATTTAATCCTCTTCTTTATTTCACTTTTAAGAAAAATATCAAAATTACCGCGGATAGTAAAAATAAAGTTTAATATACCGCAACAACTTTCTTTCCTATTAATCTTTTGCCGATTCCGATCAATAACACTCTAACCCCTTTTAATATCCTGTGCTAAAACGAAGAGGTGATACGTTATATTTCGTATAGGTAGTATATTATACCAGTACCGGTCCACATTAAAAAAAATAATACGTAGGAAGAACAAAAAAGAAATTCCTGGCGTAAAAAGAAAGTCGTACGCCCCATACTTTATTCCCTTTTTATTCCAATCTCTAGAATTTTCATTATTATTTTATTGTTTTCTAGGCGACGAGTTACTCAACCTATACGATATATTTTCTATATATATATATATATATATATATATATATATACCAGAAATATTTTCAAAACACAATACAATATGAAATATTTTGAAAAAGAGCATAATGAAGTTAAAACGGAAAAATTTTGAAATGGTCTTGGAGATTATGTATTAGGTATGGCGATTATGTGGAAAGTTAGTAGAAAGATGAAACGAAAAATCGTTCATCTGTCATGCTAAATTATGAGCGCATAATAATATCATAAAATGTGATTCCAAATCTACATTTTTTTTAAAGTAGAAAAGAGGAGATATATATATATATATATATATATATATATATATATATATATATATATATATATATATGTTTGTCTTAGAGTGTATATATATTGTTTTCTTTTGCGTATATGTTTGTCTTATTCGTTACTGTTACTAACTTTCTTATCTTACTTATTATTGCTTTATAACCATTTGCTCCTAATTTCTTCCACATGTCAAGTGTTTTGGTTTTATCTGTGACTTGAGTATGGTGTCTTCAAGAAATAAATAAATTATATTTTATTTATTTATTTCTTTAAATTAATATTTTCAAACTTAATTAAACTCATCATTATTGTGTCTCTATTTCTCCTTCGACCTATCCACCATCATTTTTCACTCATAAAGTTATATGTGTTGAAAGAATAAATGTAGAAACTATTTTGACGGAAAGGGTTTTGTTTTTTTCCATATTTATTTTTTGCAGTTCTACGTCCCAAGATTTTATGTGGTAAGGTGTAGTGCGGAAGTTAAGGGTTTACAAATTTTACTTTTTTGTGCAATTTTCAAACAAAGACGCAATAGTCAATTTTTTTAGTATAGTTAGAATTGGTCAACGAACTTAGTCATTTGAAAGCGCGCTGTAGAATATTCTAACTTAATTCGATATATTGTTTTATAAATAATAAAATTTTAAGCAGACCTTTTAAGTATGAGATCTCCGTACATACTTGTGCCAATACAAACCTTCAAGGGTTTAAAAAAATTATATTAGATTTTATTTATAAATGTATATATTAGTTTTTACGATGTAGGTATATACATTGCTAGTGTATGTCTCATGGATGTAAAAATATCATGGATTTCTTAAAAACTACGAAATATAAAATAATTTCTATAGTTTATCGGTAAATTTGAGAGAAAGTTCTAGTGAGGCTTTTATATAGAATTTTGAATTGAGTTGTTGTGGCGATAGGGGAGGGAACGTAATTTTTCTGAACCAAAGAAAAAAAAGATATACTTAGAACTATCATATATAAAATTACAAAGCAATTGTTTTAGAATTTTCATATCTCCTTCAATAAATAGGCTCGATCCATGAAGTAAAAAAAAATTACAAACTTTGGATTCTTCAAAAATCTATAAATTAATATTTTTTAAGGATACCTAAAGGTATATGCTGCTAAATACGCTTTACCAATTTCTTTGTTTTCAATTTTTTTTCAATTTAAAGGAATTTCTAAGAAACTTTTCATGGACTTTTTAGTTATATCCCTTGAAATCTTAACGGAAACTTTAAGTAAAATTTTTATGGAATAGTCATAACTCGATCTTTCAACTGGCGTTTCACATGATTCAGGAAATTTAAAAAGAAACTTGAGTACATTAATTGCCCTTCTGAAATTTCCATATGAATACTATTTAGTATCTTTACAATTAAGTCCCATTGTTTATCACCATGCGAAATTCGAAGTTTCTACTTCAAATTATTTCTAAATAGAACGGTTGTCTATAGACAGACGGACATGATTTTATAAGGTTTCTATTTATTTTTCACTGTTGGAACCCTAAAAGAAACTCTAACGTAAAAAAAGTAACGGATGAAAGATGTGCAAACATGCGAGACGGGATATAATTTTATTTTATAATTGTTGAAAAAATTCCCCTTAGTTGTATAAATGGTAACGACATATGTACAATACATCGATTTTTTTTTGTATGTACGCAGTCATAAAAAATACACTCATTCCAATACAACATTCTTAATATAACTGGCCACGCAACATTTATTACAACAACGAAATCTAAATTCGAATTTATTTTGTTTAAAAACCATTGTGTTACGTTTCAAAATCAGTAAGTCACTTTGTTTGTCTGCCGCTAGAAAAAATAATGAATACAATTAAAAAAAAGTTTACTTAAATTCCGTTTTTAAGATATTTATTAAGATTTTGCACCTCAAAGCAAATAAAAAATAGAATATTACAGATGTTATGATATTTCTTATAAGCTCCCATAAGGACGAAAAGCGTCAGGCTACCCGTCCGTCACAGATCTTTTTTTTAGATGCCACCTTGACACAGAAATTTGTAATTCGACATAGTCAATCTGTATATTTCCCGAATAAAATATTTGTGTTTTTTTTTATTTCGTGGATCGGGTTTGATAAATTAGAAGAAAAATCATAAGAATTTTTAAACTGTATATTTTAGAATATAAGATAATTCCAGAAATATTGTTGAACATTTTTCTAAAGTTGGTTCGAAATCATTTAGCGTAGAATATTTAAAATATTTACATAATAATAAATTAAAGTAACCGATGTATATCTTAGTAGTTGATACTAGAAAGAGCAAAATTTCAATTTTTCAAAATTTAATTTTTCGTATGGCAAATTACATTGTAAAAATACCAAAATAATTTTTTGAGAATTTTAGATAAGATAGTTATAAAAAATTTTATGAATTCTCTCGAATTGGTAAAATAACCATTCAATTATTTAGTTAATAATTTGCGTTATTTGTTTGGTTAATATTATTATGTATTTCTAAAAAAAAGAAATGAAGAAATTGACAAATAAAATATATTACCAAAAAGAAATTTGTCGTTGCCTATCTCATTGAAAGGAATTAATTGCAAAATTTGTTATCATTCTATGATAACAAGTTTTGAAATTACGTCCTTTCGTAGCTTCACTTACAAATAACTATGTTTTAATATAACTGTAACGGAATGAAAGTTTTGAAACGATTTCCGATTAAAAATTCCAACATTTAAATCGTTATAAAAATAACTTTGCCAAGCATTCAGTCGACGTGTTTTATGAGTTTCAATATATTTAGATGTTAATAAAATTTTAAAATGTCGCAGGTAACAGTTGAGCTGCTCCGTCAGTTTAAAAATAGTTTATAAATTATGCTCACCGAGTTGGCTTTGAAGGGTAACTGCATCGTCACGCTCGAACGACAGTCCGTCCCGAACTTTCTATTACAGCTTTCTATGCAACTTCTAGTAAATTACTTTACCCTTCCACGTTCATAGATAAGAATATAAATTAGTGATCTCAAAGGAAAGATAAACAGATGGTGAAAATCTTTTGCAGCTATTTTTTATACTACATTCATCACATTTTGAGAGCAAACAATTATATCGAGGCCATGATTTTTTTAAACGGTTAATTAAATATCGTATTATTTTTAAAAATATGACTATTATTATAAAATATTTGAATTTAATATTTTAAGGTCCAATTAATATTTTCTTATAGTCTTTGGTTTCAATTTTGTTCCTGTATTTTATTTCTTGTTTTTAGCCAACGTGAACTATTTATCATATATTTGTGATATATTTATCACACACACATATACGCACGCACGCAAGCACGCAAGCCCACACGCACGCACGCATGCACGGAGAAAATCTTTAGGTCATCAGCATATATCAGGAACTTCCTGGGTTTTAAACCCAACAAAAAGGAAAGGCTTTCCAATGCCGGGCTTCAGTCAATGCTTTAAAAACAAATAATAAACAGTTAACATTATTGTGATATAATTATTGATCACGCGCATTCATTTAGGTTGTAAGAGAGGAATGATATAATTTCAAATAAAAACTATAAGAAACATATGTAAATTAACAAATCGAAGTATTTTAGCAGTTTTTTTTAATTCATGTAACAAATTAAGATTAGTTAGTCTTTTGACATTTCTTTATTTACTCTGAATTATTTGACAGTCATTTAATTTTTTGCGGCTAACGATTGAAAGTCTGTCATTATTTATGTTTTAAAACGGTTTGTACTCAATTGTCCTATATCTAATATGACACCACTTAGTGATTGATTAAATATTTAGTTATTAGGTAATATATAAGTTATTATGTGTTTAGGTTTCTGTGAAATAGGGATAGCAATAGATATTATGTGGGAAAAAATTTGGACAGATAATTCAATTTTGAGAAAAATTCCTAGAAAATCATGAAAATGTTTTAAAGAAAATAGAAGGAAATTTATAATATTTCTATTTACAATTTTCATTAAAAAAAGTAAATATCTCATTGTATCTTTTTGAAATCATAAAGTAACATACGTATATTTGATGAACAAATTCATTGAAAAACTCGCGATATATCTCATATATTATAACAAATATAATACCCAAAATCGTTGTCTGGCATTGTGATAAATGGTAGGGAATTTTAATGGATTTTGAATTTAAACTTATCTTTCAAAGACAGATGAAAGAGTAGTAAGTCTATCACACTTAACAGGCATATAATGCTTTTGCAGTACCATATATCGATACATTTTTATGAGAGTATAGCCAACAAAATATATATTATTAAGCAAAAATTTGGTAGGAATATCGTACATAACTTCTTTAAATAATACAGAGGGTCTTTGATTTATTCAGGTTTAATAAATAAAACACGAGCACTTAAAAAAAATTAATATTTAAACAGATATTCGTAAAATTCGATGAATCTGTCATAATCACATTTCAGTACAGAACGTAACGTGGCTACTGTTATGATTTGTGCAACCTACTGAAAAGAATATTTTTTCGAGAAACAAAATGAAATTAATGTAGTCTTACTTGGTACGAAGCACACATTTTTAATACTTGAGGTGATAAGGAAAAGTTATATCAAATAAATATAGAAATTCCCGGAAAGGAAAATATGTTTCTTTGGAATGTAGGTCATTCTAATTATTTTTTCACAACTATTCAAAAATGTTCCTTTTTTTCTTTTCCTTAGGAAACATAAGCCAGTTTTAGTTTAATTCTATCTTTATATTGCATTTTTTGGTCCTTTTAACAAATTTCGGATTTTCATGTACAGAGAAGGGGGATGGTATATATATTTTTTTCTGTTAACAAATATTTACATTGTTTTTGGGAAATATTTAGCTTCTTATGAGTAAAAAAATATTTATTTCTTATTAGTTGAATAAAATTGAACTTTGACCTTCTTAGTAACTATGTGAAGTATACAAATGAGTTTAAGCATTGGCTTTTTCAGTCAAAATTATTTTCACACAAACAATTACTCAAGGCTTATGAAGCATTAAATGGTTCAAACTGACAGTTCAGATTTTAGAGGTAATATTTCTGTTAAAACTCTAATAATTCCGCTATTCTTGGTGGAAAGTCATCCAAGCATATTTGTGATATAATGAAAAGTTGAATAATTTAGTAATAAATTATGTTTGCATTACATTTTTACTGGTGCGATTCGTGCATTGCCTCATTTTAATAAAAGTTTTGTTAATTACATTCGTGTTAAAAGAGAGTTTCATTATCAAATTAAAATATATTGTACAGTTAAACATTTTATCAAGAAATGTATCGTTCATTTTTTATTATCTTGCGTGTCAATTACCATTCATTTTTAATATTAGTAACATTTCTATGATAAGAAAGATCATTGTGGTTGATGCGATAAAATTATTCATATCCGCTGTTCATGTTTTCAATTTTGTCTCCGACACGGTGTACATTATTTTTCTACTGTATAATTATTTTGGAAAGCTTTAGACTATTGTGGAAAAATGTCTTTGGATAGTATTTTTTTTGTTTAAATTGTAACCGTAATACACAAAAATTAACCATAGTTCTCCTTCTTTCTTCTGGCTATCCCATATCGTATTCAGAGTCAAATCTGCTCGTACGTTTTCGCCACAACAGTTCATCTTGTGATGCCATTAAGTCGATGTCCATGGATTTGAAAGCTTTTTCAACAGTATTCTTCCAGGTGACCGCAGGTACGATCTCAACTTCTCTTCCCTTCGTTTGTTTTTATCGTTGCGCTGGCCACATGTTCATTGTTGCGTCTCATAACTTGCCCAGACCACCTTTTTCGTCGGCTAGCATTCCGACCCGTACATCGTTATTGCTTGTGCTGCTTGCTTGTAACCTTGACCTTTAAGTTTCAATCCAGCGTCATGTAATACCCTGAATGGTGAATTTATACCAGTGATCACAATTTGAGCCGGATAGTTGTTATGCTCTGCAGGATATCTTTTTTAATACTGTCTTTTGGAGATTGAACAGATATATTTGAACTACTCTATATTCTCCAAATAATTTCCTTCGAACATCACTAATGGGTTATTATTGATGATATTTTCAGACAGGTTACACTGCATGTATTCAGTCTTGCCTCTGTTCATCCTGAGACTCCGCCTCTCTAGTAACTGTTGCCATGCATTTACTATTCCTGCACTTCTGTTTGAACTTCGGCAATGAGAAAATATTATCAGCATTCAGCAATGTCGAAGATGCATGTTTTTGTAGATTTTTCGTGATATAGTGTATAACTGTGCAAAAAATTACTGGCTTATTGCGGACCTTAATTAACTCCGATTTTAACCTCGAATTTATCAGTCAGGCCTGAGAGGCCACTGACCCCTGTAGTTATTCCTCGGGATAGATTTTAAATGAAGGATACGTAATGTTCCAAGACTATTGCCATCTCCGAGCTTGCCAAATCAAATCTCTAAGTACGCGATCAAAAGCTTCCTCTAAGTTTATAAATAAAAGATATGGGCCTTTCTTTAGTTTTCCTTCTGAATCTTCATGCTAAGTATTGAATTTGTTATTCCTATTCTGCTGATAAAGCTGCGTTGATTAGGGGTGTTTTCATAAATTTGTTCAATCGCTTCTCAATTATAATTTTCCAAATTTTTGGATTAGTTTAATACTAATAATTGCTGCGATTCGCCACATCCCCATTGTTTTCATCGAAAGGAATTAGTCTGCTGATTTTCCCATGTACCAAGTCTTTCCATTGTTTCCAGACCCGTTCAACACCTTAACTGGTATCTCGAAAGCCCTAATTTTTTCTCATTATTCATTTTGGATAAAGCTTTTCTCACTTAGAATCTTGTTACTTCTTCAATAAGGCTTTCCCTTGGTTTGTGCAAAAACTCCCCATCCAATAGTTTTTGTTAGTATTCTTGCCAACTTTTGTTTATATCCTCGTTCTGGGTTAGCAGTTTGCCAGGCATATATTTTATGTATTTATTATGTTTAATATCCTTTGTCTGATTATGATGCAAACAAGTTTAAATATTATTTTTACTGGTACATATTTAAATATTTCATTTACTGGCATTGAAGGGTTATGAGTATTGATTAATAATTTAGTAACCTTGCATTATCCCGGTTCCGTCCATCGTTAGATGGCCAACGTTGGAATAATGTCGATTTTCAACCTATGCGGTAATGTAAATGGATTAATTAAATATTTAGCAAAGACGCCGTCGATTCGAATCTACAGTAACTGGGGGGTAGAAAACAGTATCCCTCTCTCTTTCTTTATTTGTTTTGCTAAATTTATTTATCATTTAAAAATACCGACCTTTTTTAAAATTTTTTCATGGTTTTAAAAATATTTGTAAGGTAATCAAATAATAATGTATTTAAACCCAATGTATGAGTTAATGAAGTGCGGACAGAGAAAAATATGTGATACTCAGATGCACAATATGCCATAAATTATTGTTAAAACCTATTTTAAATACACATATATTTTTTTCAAAAATAAGAGTCGACACTAATTCCGTTTGCTTTCAGTAACTTCATTTTTTGTACCAAACAGGCCAAAAGTTGAACAAAAAGAATAGAAAATATTGCATAAATTTATACTCACACAAATATTTATTGCAGGGCTAAATTTTAATAGTTTAATTTTTTTTTGAGAAAGTAAGTCCTTAGCCTCTCCGACTCACGTTTTGTTTTGAAGCTATGGGATTAGATTTTACAGATTAAGTTTTGTAAACTAATAGATAAGTCAAAAATTCCCATTATATTCGGATATGAGTATCGTTTTGGAACTAATGCGGTGCAGACAGTTTGAAGTATCAACGAAGTTTTTGACAAGCATTTACCTGATAAATATGTAGTACATCGATGGTTTGAAAAATTCTGATGCGATTGTATTTTCAAAATTAACCATATTGGATACTTGAGAGCAATCTGGATAATGATTAACTGAAAGTTGTAGTGGGAGCGAATAAATCTCAACTACGCCCGAATTGGCAGCAAGACTTGAGTTACTAGGTCATCAATATTAAACCATTTGAAATAAATTGGTAAACTTGCTACGAAGTAGTGATAATGAACTTGGAAACTCTTAGTTACCCATAGTATTATTCTTCAGACCTCGTTACAACTGAACTTTTTTTGAGGATTTGCGTCATTTTTTTTGGAGGAAAAACATTTAAATAACAACCAGCCGTGGAAAAAAGTTTCGCGATTTTGTCACAACCCAATCCCCAGGCTTCGTCGTTGCCCATATTAACAAGCTTTCTTTCATATGGAAAAACTGTGTTGATAATTTAAGCACATACCGTAATTGTTTCGTATTGACTTGACTTGAATACAGGTGTTTTTATTCGTTTTACACCTAGAACTAAAGTTGATATCCATCATGAATATTGTCCTTTCGCTATGTTCAAATAGTTTTTTAAGACAATTCATGATGTGATTTTTTTTCATAGTTTTACAGCACGTTTATGGTTATTACTATCTATTAGCAACAATAAACTAATTATCAGACACAATCCACAATGATGAAATTTTATACGTCAAAAAATATAGCATAAGACAAAGAAACTGAAAAAATAAATTTGAACCAAAATATCCCAAATGGAAAAAGCGACACTAAAACATTAGAATAAAAATAAATAATTTTTAAAAGTTTCATATTACCTAATAATTTTCATTAATTTCGCTTTACCCTTCAAAATAAATAACTGTTTCCGTTTCGTATATTTAATGATTTTCTTTGTCTAAAAGATGCTTAAGAATGTTTTCAAATAAATCTTTTAATGAAATTAGATATGCCCGATTAAAGAAATGAAATATTCTCTTTACTCTTGTTGCAAAAACCCAATAAATGAAAACCCCGTCAAATTGACCTACATTTCCAAGGTTATCCGGTAAACCAAAACTACATGGTACAAACATATTAATGGTTTAATCCTTTCATTTTGCCTCTTTTATCGTAGATGACGAAACATCTATTAAGGTTATTAATACTTCTTACACTTAATTTTTCAACATTTATGAAAATATAACTATTTAACGATCATTAATTATATTACGTTTTAAAGTTTAATTCAGGTGAAACTATGATGCCCTTTGGCTAAATTTGAGTACTACACTGTTATTTACAGTGAGGACAAAATCCGAACAAAAACCCGTACCCTTTTAGTGTGTTTATTGTTTTATATTTTAAACCAGATAATATCTGATATTTACCACAATGATAAAGAGCAATATACCGAAATTAACCCTTAAACATTTAAGTAGTTAATTCTTGAAAATATCCGTACGGTAATAATATAGGGATCAAATTAAGTTTTCAATTCCTATTTTGTATATTTCCAATAATGTTATTATGGCCTTTTACGTTTACAGGTAAACGTAAAAGGCCATAATAACGTAATGTAGGATGGGACATGGGCATTATATTCTTACTATTTGTCTACCACATCTATGTTAAGTTTCAGCTGCGAAATAAGGTAATGGTTTGCGCCCTAAGTGAATTAGGATAAAGATATCATCTGAGCAGATGAATAAAAGAAACGGATGTATCGAAATTATAAGGATTACATTTTTAACAATCGCCAAAAAAATTGCTCCCTCTAGCTGCCAGGCCAGCTTGCCAGCCCTCTAGCTGGTTACCAAATTGCTAATTTTATGAGTAAATGAGATTGAACCAATAGTGATAGATAAATTTGATACTTTTACGTTTAACAAGTCCGTTTTAAGTTTTTTTTTATTTAAAAAGCCTTTTTGTGTTTTTTAACGCTATTATATTTCTTTCTAGGATCGTTATTATCAATTTATTTTTGTTATAAAAACCCTTTCTTAAGTTTACTATTAGGTAAGCATTAAGATAAATAAATTAATATTCACCTTGCTTTTGTTTTGTTTACCTCAACTTCGCCATTGTTTATAGGCAATAATCGATGAATATACAACAATCTATTCGACAGTTAACTTTCGACCGTGGCGTATAAAGGAAGTCTGAATGAAGAGAGAAAATTTATATTTTAATGAGATAAGGCAGTAATTAACAAAATATATGCATCTATTATATGCATATATTACATACGTTAATAAACTGCTAACTAAAATTACATTCTCGAATTTATTTATTTTTAATTTTTTGGTGTGGCATAGTTTAAGACAAGTCTTATATACAATTGTAGACAGTTAGTAACTACAACTAAGGGTGTGCTTTATGTTTATTTTACATAATTTATGAAATAATTCCTCATGGTACAATCACACAAGAATAAGCACAAATTACACTATTACTTAATGTGCCCGCAACAAATTTAAGATAATTTTCAATAAACACAAAATACGCAAAGAACCAAGTTTCGGCATTAGCTTGAAACCTGCTAATCACAAATAAGACCTCCTAATCCAATTTGCTTTTAATTTTCTCATTGTCTAATCGTGAAGAGCGAAGTTTTGCTTGTTTACAGAAAACTTCGGGTGCTGAATGCAAAACTCCGACGATTCAATAAAGATTGTGTCAATTGTTCGAAATGTCCATTTGTTTTACTAATTAAATTTACCAAATCACAATAACAATATAATTGCTCGCTCTTGAGCACTGTTTTCGATTGAGTATAAAAGTACACATATGTTTTTATTGCAGTATGAGGGTAGTTCAATCAGATGATGCAAACTTTAATACACCTAGAGTGACAAGAGAAATGTCTTACACCCACCAAGAACATCATTGCAGCCTCGTTTAAAAAGAAGCCGGGAACCGAATTTGAGGCCTCGGGGTTCCTCAAACCATCAAAGGTAGCAAGCTTGTAATCAATTCAACACACCAGAACGATTTAACATCGAGATATAATGCAATAAAATTATTTGATTCTTGTAGATTCAATGCAGGATGTCGCCCTTGATGGGACCTCTAATCGGAGAGAGCAACATTTGATATTCTTATTCTTTGAAATTAATAAATTTTGGTTTGTGTCATGAAAGCATACACAATTTATCCATCGTAGTATATGCATCATGCATTACTTTGCTCACTTTTTACCTTAAAGGAACCAAACAATTCTCACGTTTTCTTCTTGACATTATCGTATTTATTTTGTTCTTTAACTCGCCTTATAACCCAGTTACTTACTGACAAAAAGAACGAACACCGTGTTTTAACATACGCTTCCTCTCTGGTTGGTCATATGAACATTTTTTATAAAATTTCAGAAGTTTTCCGAGGTTTGAAAGTTTCAGAGTTTTATTAGTGTATCTTTCCCTTTCTCAATTATTGCATTACGATAAAGCATGATTGATAAGTATGATGATATATGAGTGTAAACAAATAAATAAGTACAAAGACAATCAAGTAATTAGATTTCATATTTTCCTATTTGTGAGTCCTTGTAATAATTCCACAGAGTACATAAAATTTAATTTTAATTACCCGCCAGAAGGTGGTATTTGTTTTGTTTTTAAAAACTTGTGTTTAATTTCAATGTATTTATTGCATATTTGTAATTACAGTTCAATTGGAAAGATATTGTAGATTTATAGTTTTAATGTCATGTAACGTTCACAATACAGTTAAGTTTTAGATACAGCAGAAATATATTCACAATACAACAGAAAATATAAAAAAAATTTCAACAAAACAAAGAAATTATAAATATTGCACAACGTATAAGTAAAAAGATAGATGACCAAAATTTCAGCAAAATAAATATGTGAAATTAACAGTCATTGAATAAAATAATTGTAATCACGAAAATAAAAACTGATCAAACCTATCATTATATCAATGAAGTTAAACCAATTCATTCCCGGCAAGCTTCATATGGATATACCATGAAAAACTAATATAGCTTCAAACTTAACTGAAAATAGGATGAGAATTTAGGAAACAAGTCCATAGGGCTCGTGAGCCAAATGTGAGACTGGCTGACATGATTATTTATTTTTAAATTTAGTTCATTTATTGCTTATGTTTAGTAATTTTTCACCTATATTCAATGAGTCTATAAAATGAAACATAGGTTAAAAACAATTTTTTTACAAATACTCCAATCCACTAGAAGAGTCTTATACTTCTTCTACTGAAATAAAACGAGAGTTAAAAATTTATCCAAAGCTAACTTCAACTGCAACACATCACTTTAAACACAAATTTTAAGGATCAAATTAAGACAAAATGTACTCAGGTCAACTGACTTTCAAACTACATTCCAAATAACATTTAATTTTCAAACAGTTTATAGCAAAGTCAATCTACTCGTATCTCCAGATCTCAGTGATGGGTAGCGCCTAAATTGACTTATCTAGTTTAGCCTCGGGTATTACGAGAATCTAGGAGTTTAGCAACTTTTGCAGGTGAAGCTCGTCCACAAGAGAAACTCCATGTTTGAATGTCGGTTTATAAAATATAACATGTTTAGACTTATCGCAGTTCTGTCAGAGTTTGTAAAAATTTTAATTGGTAATTAATTTTCAGGGATTTTTTTTTGTATCCGGTCCCAACCGATAGGTACGCCACGGTTTGCATCCAAATCTGTTCGTATTCATTAATTTCAACCACTTTTCTGACGTAACATAGTAGCCTTTTCTGAAATAAAAATATGTTACAGCCTACCTGTAAAAGATATCATTGACCTTATCGATTTAATTGTATAAAAATATTACAGCATCCTGTTTAATACGTAACCATAAAATTTTAAACCAGATAAATAGTATTAGACTGCTTTTATTGAGTTATATATATAGTTAGATGTATATACACAATACATAGTTTGCAGTTAATGTAATGCTGCCAACTTTTACAGCCCCAAATTTCGTAAAGTTGTTAATGATGTAAAACTTGTTAGGAAAACAGGTTATGTTCATGACTGTAATGTTCTCCGTAGTGATATCAACATCAATGTGCAGATACATTGAACGAGTATATTTTCACTTTAAATTTGTAATTTTTGTATAATATCCTCAAAAATACGCTCACCACTTTATAAACGATTCAAATTCCAACAATTCAGCTCATGGTCATAAACTGCGTTGTAAAAAATAAAAAAAACCCTCTTTATCCTTTAGCGCATAAAATCTTTCCATAAATAAATTCTGAATGTAAAAATATTAATTCTAAAATCAAAGCTATTGTTTAAATATCCTCTAAATTTGCATTGCCTCAAATAATCTAAGGAATTATATACAAGAGATTAAACACCTCATTCTTCAATATGTTTAATAAGTTGTGCATTAATTAAATTTATATTTAAGTACAATTTCTTTTTATTTAATTATGTTTATAAAAGTTTGTCTACTGCCTTTATTCGTATCAATTAACACAATCTTAACATTTTTTACTTTTCCTATCGAATTTTCCTATCGAATATCGTAATACCGCTCCTATGTCAATAAATTTTCTTTTTGTATACCGGTGTATAAAGAATAAATAAACTATATCGAGGTCCGTAATAATTTCACATAAACGTTGAAATTATTGTAAACAATTGTTAATTATTTCTAAAACTATTAAATTTTTAATGGGCAATTTTCTTGCTAATGTTTTCAGTAGAGAATTTAAAATACCTCAATAACTTTCTTTAACGTAAATTGTTCCTCGAGTAACATATGTTCCGCTCAATAACACATGTTACTGAAGATAACTTAAAACCCCATGAATTTACTTTAGTAATTACTTTTTACTAATTATACTGTACAGTATTTCTAACATAGTTTACAAAAGGTAACAAATGCTAAATCATTTAGTTTACATATTATTGCTCACATGTGTTAATACTTATGTTAACAAGAAGATATCGTCAAAGCTATGGTCAAACTATGAAAAACAATTTTTATTTGAAAGAACATGTAATATTTTAGACCAACTAACCATGAAATCAATTCGTATTAAATTGTTGATTACCGAAAAATCTCTTCTGCCAATATTTACGAAAAAAACAAAGAATGTGCTCGAGAGACTTAATTTTTAGCATTATTTGCTGCCTAACAATTGTAAATTATGATAAGAACTAAAGTGATCTAATACAATAAAGCACCTGTTTGAAGTACCTTATATTAAAGCCTATGTAAACCGTAAATATTATTACGCTTAGCTAAAATTAAATAGGAAACGCATACTGCATTTCATATACTTTGCATTCTGCGAAACAAAATTATACAATAAAACATCTAAATAAATAACTAGGACTTTTAATTCTTCAAAAAATGTTTGTAAACTGGTTATAAATGGTTACTGATGATTACTAATGGTTACTCCTTTAACTATTAAAAAATGTATTAGATAATTTCTGAAATAATTTCAATTGCTCTTAATTTGATGCTAAATATCCATAAAAATAAGACATTTTGTTTCATCCCACGATTATCTCATCGCATGTTGTAAGTAAATATTGTATAGACTACGCAGAAATGTGGATATGTGGGGAAACGTGATTATATAATGCATGAAAAAAGCTCAAACGGCAGAGGTAAATACGAAGTACACAGTGTATCGACATGGGAATACAAAAACTATTTTCATTAACGTTTTCTGCAAATAAAGCGATTCCCATGTTCCTTACAGTGGGGTCCCGTGTCAATGAAAGTTCACTACAAATTATTCAGGTTTCTCTTTTTTTAACTTTTCGACCGACTCTGAGAAAAGTTTCAATTTGTTTTCTATTTAAACATGTATTCACGGGAAGGATAATATGCCCGTTAAGGAGAGGAGGCGTGGCTTTGAAGCATCATGAGTATTGATTAATAATTTAGTAACCCTGCATTATCCCGGTTCCGACCATCGTTCGATGGTCAACGTCGGGATAATGTCGATTTGCAACGTATGCGATGAAGTAATTGAATTAATTAATTATTTAGGAAAGACACCGTCGATTCAAACCTCCAGTGACTCGTGGGTAGAAAAAGGTAACTGCCCTCTTTTTCTTTATTTCTCTTGTTAAATTTATTTATCATTTAAAGTTAGCAAATTTTTAAAAATATTTTCATGGTTCTAAAAATATTTGTAAGATAATCAAATAATTACGTATTTAAACCCACTGTACGAGTAAATAAAGTGTGGATGGAGAAAAATATGTGATATTCAGATGCGCGATGTGCCATAAAGATTGTTAAAACCTATTTTAATTACATTAATTAATATTTAAATATATATATATATATATATATATATATATTTATATATATATATATATATATATATATATATATATATATGTATATACATATCAGTTCAAAATTAAGAGTCGACCCTAATTCTGTTTGCTTTCAGTAAAGTCATTTTTTTTACAAAACAGCCATTAAGCGAAAAAAACAAAAGTTGAACAAGATGAAGATGAAATATTGTATAAATATGTTTGTTGACACAATGATTAGTTACAGAGCTACATTTTAATAGTTTGTTTTTTTTTTTGAGAAAGTAAGTCCTTGGCCTCCCCGAATCATATTTTCTATGAGGCTATATTTCGGATTGTTATTTGCAGATTAAATTTTATAAACTAATGGATAAATCAAAAGTTCCGGTTATATTAAAATATGAGTATCATTTTGAAACTATTGCGATGTAGACAGCTTAAAGTATCAACGAAGTTTTTGACAAGAATTTATGTGATAAACATGCAGTAAGTCGATGGTTTGAAAAATTTCGATGTGGCGATTTAATTTTCAAAACAAATCACATTGGATACCTGAGAGCAAGTTGGATAATAATAAACTGAAAGCTATAGTGGAAGCAAATACATTACAAATTACGTGTGAATTAGCAGCAAGACGTAACTTACCACTTCATCAAAATTAAACCATTTGAAATAAATTGGTAAGTTTAAAGAGCTTGATAGACGGGTACAATTATAGAAGTGCAATTATAGGAAATTGTTTCGAAACTTGCCTTTTTTGCCGTCGTTACATAAAGACGAATAATTTTTTTTTCAGATAATTACATGTTATAAAATATGGATCCTTTTTAGAATAGGTAGGTAACATTCAGCTATGTTTGAATAATATTAAAACGTCAAATATATTTCGAAACCAAATGTTATCTGTTTGGTGGTTCAGCGATGGTATTACGTACAGGTTTATAAAATCTGATAAATTGATTACAACGGATTGTACTATAATAAATTACAAGGAATAATAAAGTAGCTTACGATTAACCAACCGAAATTTGGGGAATATACAGGCCAATTCTCTTGCAGGATGATCCTCAATCACATATTGCATATAGAACCTTGCTATGAACTATTGATGCTTAGCTTGGAAACTCTCAATTACCCACAGTATTTTTCAGACCCAATTACAACTGAATATCATATTTTTGAAGATTAACATCACTTCTTCTAAAGAAAAGTAATTAACTAACAACCAGCCGTAAAAAGTCATTGCGTGGTTTCATCACAACTCACTCCCCAAGCTTCTTGGTTTACAACATTAACGAGCTTTCATTCATATGGCAAAACTGTGTTGATAATTTAAGCGCATACTTTAATTGTATCCCTTCTTCCCTAATATATAAGAAATAAAACCATCAATTCGAAAACAGACAAATTTCATACCTAAGGATCTAATAAAATACATACATAAAATACAAAATAAAAACCACCCTTTTCTAGTCAGTAAATGAAACAGAACGACGTGATGACGTAGATAGCATACATACATTCATAAATTTAGCACAGCATTTCTTTTCATATATTACATACATTAATAATCTGCTATCTAAAATTACATTCTCGAGTTTATTTATTTTTAATTTGTGGCAGAAATATAGTTTAAAACACGATTGTAACAACAAAGAAAATGAAAAAAAAATTAATTTAAACCAAAATATCCCGAACAGAAAAAAGCGACACAAAAGCATCAAAATGAGAATAAATAATTTTTAATATTTTCAATAACGATATTACCGATATTAACGATATTATTAATAATTTTCGTTCAGTTTGCATTACTCTTCAAACAAAAATAACCGTTACCGTTACGTTATATTGAACGATTTCCTTTGTCTATCTAAATTTTTTAATAAAATTAGATACGCCCCATTAAAGAAGTCAAATATTTTCTTTACCCTTGTTACGAAATTCTATTAGATGAAAACCCAGTTAAATTGACCTACGTTTCAAATATTATCCGGTAAACCAAAACTACATAATACAAAAATATTGATAGTCGTTTAATCCTTTTATTTTCCTCTGTTTTATCGTGGACGACGAAATTCCCATTCATGTTATTGCTACTACTTATACTTAATTTTACAGCACTTGTGAAAATGTAATTATTTAAGTTCATTAATTACATTAAGTTTTAAAGCTTTATGCAGGTGAAGCGGCGACACCCTTTGGCTAAATTTGCGTACTGCTCTGTTACCATGGTGAGAATAAAATCCGAACAAAAACCCCCTGCCAGCCCCTTTGTCTGTTTAGTTTTTTATATTTTAAATTAGAAGATATTTGATATTTGCCGTAATAATGAAGAGTATTATACCGAGATTAACCCTCATAAATTTAAACGGTTAAACCTTGAAAATATCCGTGGCGAAATAATAATGAAATCAAATTAAGTTCTACATATTGTAATATATTTTCAAGTATCGTGTAAACAAAAAAGGTTATGATAATGTAACATAGGATAGTAAAAATATAATTACCATGCCCCATGGGCATTACATTTTTACCATTTGGCTATCAAATCTATGTAAAAATCAGTTCTAAAATATGATAATCTTTTACGCCTGTATTTAAGATAAAAACTCTAAATGAATTTGAAATTTGGCATATTTATATAATAAATATTATTCTTCGTACATCTCAATAATTAATACTCAGAAATATTTCAAATCGTCAAAAGGCGTCAAATGGAGTTTTCAATTTCTTTTAATTCACGGTATCGTGTAAACTGAATTAGGATATAGATACCACACGAGCAGATGAATAAAAGAAATGGATGTATCGAAATTATAAGGATTACATTTTTAATATTCGCCAAAGGAATCCAAGTCAGAACTGGACTTTGCTGAGGAACTAGACTTAACGTCTGAGCGCTCTAGCCGGCTATTAAATTCGCTAATTTTATGAGTAATGGGATTGGACCAGAAGTGATAGACAAATTTTATACTTTTATGTTTTTAAAGGTCCTTTTTAAGTATTTTTTTATATTTAAAAACCCTCTGTATATTTTTAACGCTATTATATTTTTTTCTAGAATCGTTATTATTAATTTATATTTGTTATGGAAAATTTGAGACAAAATTTGAAATCTCACTCTAAAGCTTTCTATTAAGTAAGCATTAACATAATAAATTAGTATTCACCTTACTTTTGTTGTGCTTACCTCAACTTAGTTATTGTTCATAGGCAACAATTGATTATAAATTATAGCATTATGAAGCAATAAATTACAAAGGACATGGAAATATTAAGAAGTGCGAAGATTATAATGACGTTACATTAAGCAAAACGATATATATTCTGCCCGTTCTACCTATTTATAGGCTATGGGAATGATTACTATTTAAAACAATCTTAATAGCTCCTTGACAAATTTGAAGGAAACAAATTGTTTCCATACCGAAAATAATTCTAAATTTAGATCACAACTTGAATGAAAAAGTTATACTTCTTCATTCAAGTTGTGATCTAAATTTAGAATTATTTTCGGTATGGAAACAATTTGTTTCCTTTAAATTTGTAAAAGAGCTATTAAGATTGTTTTAAATAATAATCATTCTTATAGCCTATAAATAGGTAGAAGCAAAATTCAGAAGACATACGTTTGGTTTGAAATGAATTTTCAGTATTATTTTGAAAGAGTGTATTTTGATATAATTTGAAAACTAATTCTATTTGCTTGGAGGTACCCAGGCAGCTAGATGATGATTAATTGGTACCAAGATGTTGGTTATTTATTAGGTTGGGATCTTTTATTGTTAAAGAAAATATAGTTACTCATCTTTGAAAAACTAGTTGTGTAGAATTTTTCTAATAAATGTTTGAATTTGAATCTTAAAATATTATTAATATTATAGAATTTATTTGAAGTTCCATTCGTCTGCTCAGTTGCTTATTCAAAGTGATATATTAGATCTGCATATGTGTCAATGCAGTAAGAGATAAGACTTGAATTGCGACTTGAAAACGTATATCTAAACCGAAAGCAATATCATTCCAAGGTTAAATTTTACAAAAAATATTTTTAATTTAATTAACTAAGTCATTTTTGTTTTATTCAGGAAAAATTGCTGCTGGAAATTTTAAGAAATTATTTGTACGGAAAATGAATTGGCAATAATTATCTTTTATTAATAGTTACGATGATACCAATACGTTTTTAAATAAAGTTTACGAGAAAAATAGTTACGATATAACTGAATAAAACTACCTTATAAAATAATAACTTTAACCGTAGCGTAGCGTGTATGAATCTTGTGAATAAATATTACAAAGTAAAAGTTAGCAATAAAGAATAAGATTATTTGAATAAATGGAAAGAAAGGAAATTAAATTCGTCATCGAAAAAAAGGGACATTAGTGTATCATATTTATGCGTAAATTAATTCAAATCCCAAGCTGCTATTACTACGAATCAAATTTATGTTAAAGAAATAAAAGAATAACGAATAACATTATTTAAACAAATGAATAGAAAATACATGAAATTCCTCGTCAAAGGAACAAAAATGACCTTAGTGCAAGTTTCGGTCACTGTAAAGCGGATTTATTTTAAAGATAATCCTATTTGTTACTAGCTGCCAGTTACAGCTTTACCCGGGAAAAGAAAAACTATAACTCCTTTTTATTTTATTCCCTTTTTTAAATAACAAACATTTCTGGTAAGCGATTTTCTAAAAACGTAGTAAATAGAACAAAGTGAGAAAGTTAAATGTAATAAAAATTCTCGCGCTTACAATTTTCCGCAATTAATAAGTGATAAAATCTATTACTAAAGAAATATTACAAAATGTTATTTGTATCAGCATAATTATGAATATTTCTCACCTTATTCAAACTGACTTGTTACTAGGCATGCTCGTTTATTTCTTGGTATTCTATAAATGTAGGGTATTTTGTAAGAAAGATGATACTATGCGCGTATTGAATAAAAAAATATGCAATAGGATTATATGTCTGATTTTTTTTATTATATATTATAAACATATTCGTAAGAAGAAGACATTAATAATACTTATTAAATCAGTCAATGTCAGTGAAGTTAAATATCTATCGACAATAAAAATACTTTAATTTTTTTGTTGGAAACAAACTTGTTTGTCGCATATTTTAGTGAATAATCATCGTCAAATCACTTATTCTCAGTCTTTTTTGATATTTGGAAAACTTCGAACTAATGACTATGGTAAATCTTTTTCAAATCAATTTCTCTATGGTAAATCTCCCTCTATGATACCTCACACCAAGTGTAAGCACAAATTAAGTTCATAGTCAATGCGCTCGCAAGCAATACAAAATAATTTTCAATAAGCACAACGAACTGTTGCCAACATCGGCATAGCGTGAAACCAGCTTATCACAAAAAATAAGGACTATTAATCCAATTTGCTTTTAACTTTAAAGAACGAAGTAGAGATCGAAGTTTCGCTTACTTACAGAAATCATTATGTTTAATTCGTAACCATAAAATCCTTAATCAGGTTAATAGTATCAGACGATATTTACTAAGTTTGATAACACTTGATTTACTGTCAGTGGGATGCCGCTAACATTTGGGACCCCAAATTTCTTAAATTTGTTGATGATTTAAAACTTGTTCTGAAAGCAGGCTGTATTCTTGACTATAAATTTGTCGGAGGTGTTTTTAATATTAATGTGCGGATACCTCGATGGAGTCTATATCCACTTTAATTTGAATAAAGCTTGACTAAATAAATATAATTTTTTTAAATTTTCTTAATATATTCATCATTATTGTAGGTATATATATATATATATATATATATATATATATATATATATATATGTTTATAAATCGTGACAATAATGAGGGTTAAAATATTTTGTATATACTTGAAGTAAGAAGTTCAAATTTTAAGCTCGTGTATTTTCATACAATAATATTTTCCTACTTAAAGTTCTAAGTACATAAATATTCATAAATAATGGGTTAATGAGTATAACTTGACTTAAAAATAACTAATTAAAAGTCACATATAAACAAAAATTTTAAAAAAAATTGAAAGAAAGTACTACAGAGGAAAGGAAAGAAATTACTACTACTGTACTGTAGAGGAAAGCAAAAGAAATTAGTTGCAATAAGGAGTACGTCAGATTAACATAACAAATAGCACCCTTATGATAGCAGTGGAGAAAAACAAACGTGTGCAACGAAGAAATTAGACTTAATGAAATAATAGCGCTTATAATTATATTCCGGTAGATAAAACAAAGGAAGGATAAAAGCAATTATTTAATCCACTGAAACGAGAAAGTTAGGGACAAATTATGGTAAAAAATCAAATAATACAATTACTAAAAGATTATGCAATATTGAGAGAAAAATAATGCTAAAAACTTATTCGAAGAGAAAAGAACGTGGAAAGTAAACGAGGAATTTTGTCTCTAGTTTTATTTATGTCCTTTATAACCCAAGATTAAAGTGAAAACGTTAATAAAATTCATTTATTAATATATTTGTTAATATATTGTATCCTGTGATTCTTGGGTTTAATTATGAATTTCTTTTTATCTACGATAAAATCATTTAACCACAAAGTCTGCATTCGTGGTTTCCTTTTATTGTCATTACTGGCTGCCTTAGGTAGCTTCGCCAAGCATAATGCAAAGTATGTAGACAAACTTGATTTTAATTGACCGGAAAATAATAGAACTTTGCATATGGGCCCTTTGGGCATAAAATAAGTATTTTTGTATTGAAGTTACAAGAAAAGCATGTTTCCACACATTCACATTTATTAAGAGGACGTGTTGCGCACATATCTATAACAATATTTGTCTTCATAATATCTTCATAGATTTCGATGAATTCGATCACCTTTATACATTTTATATCTTTTATAAATTTTAAAAAGTATTAAATGGGTCATTTTTTTCAAAAATCCTAATATAACTACGCATCTGTGATGGTTTGTACAGTAATGACAAAAGTAAGTAAACTGTATTGTTACTTGCACTGCCTCAATGAAAAAAAAAATAAGTAAAGTTATAGATAGGTAGAAACTTAATCTATGTAAATCGTTATATGCACTGAAATATTTTCATTATCTTCATGTTGATTGTGCATAATTATTTTAATACTTATATTAACGTGGAAAAGCCGGCAGCAGCAGTTTAAGTCTTCACAGCTATTATTAATACAGTCATTATGAATAGTAGCACACAAGGCGACTGATATCTTCAAACCCCCTTCACTAACCTCTAAATTGAACGGAAAATGGTGTTATCTTACCAAAAATATCTACTCCAAATTGACCCAAAATGTTTTAATTTATCTCTGCACCACTACTACTTTCAACATGTTTGATCGGTTTGTACATTTTCCATTAGCTTAATTAAATGGGTATAAATACTGAATACATTGAATACTGTATACTGAATGTATTCAGTATTTATAAAAATTTAATTAAGAATAATAAACACTCACAATCTATTAAATCTATTTAATCTGGTTTTAAATTAGGACACAATATTTCAATAGCATTTCTTAAAGTAATTGACGGGTGACTGGCGATGTGCGCCTTGTCATGAACGAAACTAAAATATCTGTCCTAATGTTATAAGAATTCAGTGATGTTTTTAATTCTGTTGACTTCGACTATTTTCATGAACTATTTAATAAATGGTTAAATCTTTCACCAATATGCCTTTATTAGTCTAATCTGTGTCACCGTCGCCATAAAGAAGAACCAGTTCCACATGGTGTTGTCCATTTTCTTCATAATTTTTTCCCATTTTTGTGTTACCTTTCGATAAAACAACTTTATTTAAACTAGCATTTATATTATGTATATCTTCTAATTAAATTTATGGGTTTTATTGGTATATAATAATTGATAGTTAACAGTTTTCATGCACGATACTTTATTTTTTACAGTCAAATATACTAAAACGCTGATTCATCATCCTGTCATATAGCCTTCTCAAGTAAACGACGTTAGACTTGAGATTTTTTTCGAAACACAGGGATTATATTTAAAAAAAGTATTCAACAATTTTTCCATCAAGCCAAGATATATACTTGCCAAACTTTCCACCTAACCTGTGGATACATATATCGTATACTCGTCAATTTAACTGCATAAATTCTCAATAATATGGGACGGCTTTAAAACTAGTATTCAATTCGTTTTCGACCAAGTAAAATACAACTGTATTATAGAACATCGGTTACAACTAAGACATTTAAAATTTGCGACCGGCGAAATCTGCATATTTCATTTTTGTTTTATAACACCCTCAATAATACGCTCAACGCTCAACACACACACAAGATCCAAATTCCAACATTTTCATCTCATAGTCGTTAACTGTTTTCTTTAAAAAAAAGGCCCTAATAATTTAGCGCATAAAATTGTTCCATAAATATATTATCTATTACGCACAAAATAAAATCATGGAATCTACTTAATATAAACTTATAAATTCTGCCATCAGTGCCAGTGTTATCTGAACTAATCTGCGCAGTTATTTATTGCGGATCGAACACCCCATTCTTCATTACGTTAAATAATTTTACATGAATTATATTTATGTTTAAGTACAATTTCTTTTTGTTAAATCAAATTTTATAAAAGTTTATCTGCTGCCATTATCCGTATCATCACAATCCAAAACTATATTAAGAATTCTTACTTGTAACATTGAGGTTGAATATCATAATACTGCTCACATGACAATGAATTTATCCTCTGTGTATCGGTCTAAAGTTTATTAAATGACTAAACATTATCAGGGTGTATAGCATAATTTCACATAAACAGTGCATTTAATAAAAACATTTTTTAGTTATTTCTAAAACGACTCAATTTTAATGGGCAATTTTCTTGACAATATTTTTAGGAGATAGTTTAAAATACCTCAATAACTTTCTTTTATTTTTTTTAATTTTATTTTTGTGTTCCGTTTGTTTCGCGTGCATAAACATATTAAAACCCGAAAAATATAACTTTGGTTATGTTAGGTGACTAACACTTAGTTATGATTAAAACTGCACTTCTTTGATTAATCACAGATTCGTTTTACTTTCGCGAAAATTTTATGTAACTAACTCTAAAACTTTGAGTTATTTTCAACACGAAACCAATTTAAAATCACCAAAATACTGTTTTTTTACAACCAATGAATTGACAATCAAATATGACGGCGAGGGGCACATGACGGTTAAAAATTCGGCGCGCGAGGTGCGTTCCGCCGCATGACATTTCACAATTTGATGGTTTGACTTCGATAGATTATATTCTATCGAAAGTAATCTAACTTTAAAATAATATTTACTCACCCACATTAAACATATGATCAGGAGATATCTTCAAAGTTCTAAAAGGTTTCATGAAAATCATTCTGTTCTCAAAAACTGTGAAAAGTGAGTTGTTGTGTTAGAAAATAAATGAAGAAAAATTATTCTAGTGTAAAAGAAAGAGTGCTACGCTATATCTTCTGATATGTACTTTGTTTTTACGCATTCTTTATTTCTTTTTTAGCGCAAAGTATGTGTTTAATTTTAACGGTTTGAGCTATTATTTTCTTTAGGGTTACTTTTTTTCGTGAAATTATTTGAACAATTTTTTATGATTATTTATTTGATGGTAATTTCACCATTTTTTTTTCCCTTCTTTTCTCAAAAAAAATATCTCAAGTTTTTGTTTATTTTGATAATTAAATTAATTGTAAATAAAATGTAAGTTATAACCAAATTTTCAATATCGGACCTGCACTTAAAAAAACGCCGAATTATTAATTATGAAGCCGAATGATATTTGTATCACACTTTTATTGATGGAATTTATGCATTGCCTCAATTTAATTAAAGTTTCGTTCATTTAGTTCTTTTAGTTAGATTTTAAATTATAAACAGGACATTTTTTTCTGGAACATGAATAAGATTTTTATTAATAAAGTAAAATTATATACTCTGATACTGAAAAAAATGTGTGCCTTGAAAAAGACACATATTTTTTTTCTATTATTTCGTGAATCAATTATCTTCCATCAAAACAATGAATAACATTTTGTTAAGGTTAGTTTAATTATTATTGTTAGGGGTTTAAAATTTTATCATACCCGCTACTCATGCGTTGAAAATTTCGTCTCCATCACGATTGTTTATTGTAAAACTATTTATTAATACAAAAGATCAAATAATTCTGATTATGAAAGTCCTGCTACATTTTCATGAACAACATTTTCATCATAATTTTGATAATACGATTCAAATGATTATGTCAAAGGCGCCAGTAATAAAAATGTCGAAGTTAATTTTAAAGAGAACTAATTGAGTAATAAATGAAAAATATATGATGAAATTTCTTTCCTGAATTAAATACGGTGGTTTGGTTTACAATATTCCCCCTAAAAATGTAGATTAAACATTGGTTTTGTTATGGCATGCGGAGTTCTTTTACTTTTATCAAAAGAATTACTGGAATAATTTTGTAGTCTTAACAATTATCATTTACACTTTATTAAATCATTTATACGGTATGATTTAATAAAGTGTATGGTATCATTTATACGGCAAAAATCTCTTTAAATTCAAACAATATTTTAGAATTTTCTAGAAGAAAAATTTATGTTCTAAGTGATTCAGGATTGTTTTAATCGTCCGAGTAATTTAGTGATAAAGAAGCAAAAAATCATTTGTAGCGGACCGAATAATTTAGAACATATTTTTAAAATTTATTGATTTTTTTAAAAAAAAATTCTGTTTTTATTTAGGTCTATCTTATATGATTTTATATATAATAAATTAAAAATGATGTAGTTTAGTGAACCTCAAATCAGAACATTGATTTATATTATTCAAAGACATAAATCCTAATTGGCTACAAAAAAATATATTTTATTGTATTATACTACGGACATAAAGTTCCGTTAAATGTATTAAATATGTAATATATTTTACTCAAAAATTAGTTATTTACATACCTAAAGACTGAGAGGCTTATATATAAGTAAAGTCATTACATTCTATACTAACTGTTGGCCGATGTCTCGGAGGAAATCTTTAAAACAAATTAAGTACAGTGTTTCAACCTGAATCTAAAAAAATCACTTGATTAATAAGGCCACGTAAAAATTTAGCTTGAAAATATATGAACCCAATCTTTCAGTCGAAGTCTTCCCGTCCTGTGTTCTTTTATCGATCGTGAAGAGTTAAGTGTATTTCCGTTCCTCTGAAATATGGTCAGCGCTCTTCCCATATAAAAACATGTATCGTTACATAGCTGATTTATGTCCGGTGTCCTGGAATTGAAAAAAAGAACTTTAGTATCGGATAGGATCGTTCATATAAGCTTTCGTATGCAAAGTGTTTTATATACGGTAAATAAAAGTATGAGACATCTAGAATTAATTTTTATTACTTGTATTTTTATCGTTAATGTTATTTCAGTTTTAACTAGATGTTGATTATTTTTAAAAGTATATCTACTTTACTACATTTTATATTATTTGAATTCATTATTCTTAAACATACACGGTTTTCCAATTAAATTAATGAACCACCTTAATTTATAATACGAAATATTTTGTTTTTGTTTACAATACATACCTAATGGAATATTTAAGTTACTTGGGAAATAATTAAGTAAATTACGTTAAATTGCGCTATGGCTTAATTTGCATTTTCACTTGGGGGTTAATTTCATAGAATGAGTCGTATTTGAAATAGCAACTCCGCCCGCCATTATAATCATGACTTATTGTATGGCTTTACCTTGGGCTCTGATTGAGCTTCAATTTGACTTAATGTAGGTAGAATTAATTTTAATGAGATAATAATTATAATTAGTCAGTCAATCCAATTTAAGATATTTTAAGATAGACTTCATTTTATAATGTCACCAAAATTTTGAACAGTGTTGTGTTTTAGACTATTAAAAGGGATGGGTTTCTACATATAAAATAATTGGAATTTGTTTCTATATATCAAAAAATCTATATATAAAATAATTGTCTAAATTATTATTTTTTATTTACACATTGGAGTAATTTAACCAAATTAATGGTCAATCCGTGGAGATGGAAAATATGAAATATTGTGCGTTTTTCTTGGGTCACTAACTACAGTGTTGTGATAAGAATATGATTCACTAGATGATAATGTAATTTACTATATGTATGATAAATACCATATTATGATAAATAAAATTTACTAAATATACAATTTGTAGAAATAGGCACAATTTGAACGTGCATTTGGAAATAATAATAGTAAAATTTCCAGATTTTTTTTGCATCTCACGAATATATTTTATATTATTTCATTAATTGTAATTATATCAAATTTATCATACATCATAACATGATTCAAAAGTATATGACTTAATAGAAGCAAGTTTTTAAATAAATAATACTCACTGCCAAAATAATATTAATTTCGATCCCTTTGTATTAAGTGGATCTTGCTTGGTAAATTTTAATTGACTATGAAAGTAGAAGTTACGTGTTATATGTTGACAATGAAATAGAAGTCATAGGTTAGTAGTTTGTTATTTACAACACAGAAAGAGAAAATCAGTGGCAAGGTGAAGTCAAGGCGTGATTGAGTAACGAACATTCACATATAATTTTGCATTATTAAATTTCCATTTTTATGGAGTCGCGGATAATACATCACATATACATTATTCTGCTACGCGAAATATGCATCCACCAAATTTTCTAGTTATTCTTTGCTTTGTTGTAAATTATTAGGTAACAAACAACTTTTGCAATTACAGACTAGTGGTATGCAACACCAGAGTCGAACCTAAATATCAATTTAGACCAAAATATTTTCTCCATTATCAAATGAGTCCAAAAGGTAACTTACTGTAAGCATATGACAATAGAAAAAAAAATTTGTCTCTACCCAAGTAAACGCTTAATAACAGGGAGACTGTTACTTATGATGCACTGCAAGACAGTACGGTAATTTATGACAACAATATCTTCAAACTTGATATTGTAGTTAAGATATTAAAGGTCACAGTTCTCTTATTTTGTATTATATTTTTTATTATCCAAGGAGCTCTGCTTCCGATATTCATGAAGAAGTAAATAACGTACTCATAAGACTTACATTTCACAAAGTTTCATTATTTGATATTTGAAAATTGTAAATTACGATGAGAATTAAGATGAAATACCGATTGGCAGTAAATAATATGAAAGCTTGGGTTAATCGCCGATTATTGTCACCTTATCTAGAAATAAATACGAAACATATACTGCATTGCATACGCTTTGCATTCTACGACACAAATTAAACAATAAAGTAACTAAATGCGTAACTGAGATAATCCACATGATAATTGTTTTTTTTTAAATAATGGTTACAAAAAACTGGCTATTTCGTGAAGGAAACATGCAGCTCGAATCTTGCAACTAACCCAATTATGATGAGTTCAATTTAAATTTAACGATCTCAAACCCAGATCTGGTACAAATAAGTATATGGATATAATCAAACAGAACATTATTTTTATACATGCCTTTTTAAACCCACCCACCATGTACATATCAATTTGTAAATATACAAATATTTACTTCTCAGCGTATTTTTTATTTTTGTAAACAAATGTAACATTATAATCATGTTTGTGTCCGAGATGCTTTGGTGGAGTGCTGGCAATTACAATTTTATCATAAATATTGTGCGGAAGTAACGTCTAATTGGACTTACAAAAAGAGATTGCGTATAGACACCCGTGTATGTACGCATGCATGCCGTCCTGTATACATACAGGTAGGTAAGTACAGTCTCTCGCCTCCGAACGCCCACACGCTTGCAAGCAGTAAAAGGCAATGATTTTATTATAAATATTTGGACGCGTTAATTTATTTATTTATAGATTAAAATGTACACAATTGGTATATATTGCGGATTTACACCTAGGAGAATAATCTATCGTAGCAAACCAGAAAATTAACCAATTACTACTCGACGAGCGGCTGGGAATTGAACCCAGATTCCCGAGATGAGTCGTACCGTCAAAGACAGTACGGTTTGTGATCAAAACAATACACCACCGTATTGTGTTGATGACAAGGCCTTTGACGGCTCCACACACTGCGGGAATAAGCTAGTCATCATTGTAAAGACATTGCACTGCATATTTTGCTTAAACTTTAGATTTTAATCGGGGTTATTCTACTCAAATTACATAAAAATGAAATGGAGAATTCGTGAAACCACTTCAATTGCTCTTTTTTTAATGCTAAATATTAACATAAAATAGTATATTATATTAACGCATCTATATCTTACCGCACGATGTAGGTAAGCATTCTACATTTACGAAATGTGGGAAAGAAACGCGGAAAAACGGGACTACATAATACATGAAAGAAGCTCAGTGGCTCAAACCGCAGAGGCAAATGCGTGGCGCCTGGTGTATCAGAATGGGAACACGGACACCATTTCCCTTAAATTTTTCGGCAAGCAAAGCTATTTCCTGTTCCCATGCGTTTAGGCGCCCTGTCGGCGAGCAAGTTCTTTACAAATTATTTAGATTCCTGTTTAACTTTTCGGCCGGCGCTGAGAAAATTTCAATTTGTTTTTATTTAAACGTGTGTTTATCGAAACAAGATTATGTGAGTTAAAACAAGGAGGTGTGGGGTTTAAGCGTTATGAGAATTGATTAATAATTTAGTAACCGGGCATTATCTCGGTCCCGACCATCATTATATGGCCAAGGTCAGGATAAGTCGGTTTGCAACGTATGCGTTAATGTAACTGGAGTAATAAAATATTTAGGAAAGACGCCTGTCGATTTAAACCTCCAGTGACTCGTGGGTAGAAAACATTAACCACCCGCTTTGGCTTTATTATTCCTGCTAAATTTACTTTTCATTTAAAATTACCGAATTTTTAGAAAGGTTTTTAGGCTTCATAAATATTTGGTAATAATAAAATAATTACATATTTAAACCGACTGCATGAGTAACGGAAGTGAAAATGGAGAAAACTGATGCGATACGCAAATGCACAGTGTGCCATAAGAAATGTTAAAAACTATATTATTTATATAAGCTACTTCATAAATGGAGGAGGTTCTCAATTCGTAGTAATATTTTTTTTTATATATGTTCAGCGATAATTCTTTACCGAATGAACCGATTTTGATAATTCTTTTTTTATTTCAAAGAGGACAGAGGAGTGGATTTTTTTTTCCACAGGGGTGGTCTCGTATAAATATGATGATGAGTTCCGGAAGTGAACGGTGGAACCCCTTGATGAATGGTGGCCAATCAACTGTGATTCAAGACGGGTAGTTGTTATTTTGGAAAATAACTACACCATCGGCCAGGTTAGGGTCTTATAATAAGTTTTGAACATGAACAATGGGACTCCATATCGAATGGTTGTAAGTCAAACGTAATTCAAGATATTTGCCGCTGGTAATTTTACGTTACAAAATAACTGCACCATCGATCAAGTCAGGGTCTGATGATGAGTTCTGAAGTTGAATAATGGAACTCTTTAGAAGATAGTAGTAAATTTATCGTAATTAAATATATATAAGTACGCTATTGATTACTTGTCACTTTAGTTATTACTTAAAAATGTAATATTGAATTTCGGAAATGGAAAACGGAACTCCTCAAATGGTAATAGTTACTTGGCAAAATCTGATATTGGATTTCGGATATGAAGAAGGAAACTCCTCGACGGCTGACAGCTAACTACTTGCAGCTACTACTATTGCTTCTTTTCTGTGTGTAGTTGGTAACTAACTTTAGACAAAGAGGAAATTATCTATACACTAGCTTTTTCCCGTGACTTTTAATAATGAGGCTATATTCTAGAAAGAAAATAATTGAATGTTAAAAATAGTGTAATGATCAATAGTAATATATTAATCACTAAAAATTCTAATATAAGATATCTTTTAAAAAACCGACTTCAAAATAGTATGTACTAAAAAGTAATAAATAATTAATTCGAAATAGGCACCCACCGATCCGACTTCTTGGCTGCCAACAGTAACGAGCAAACATTAATATGGCAAAAATATGTTGATAGTTAAGCACATATTATTATTGTATTATTTTTTTCTTTAACATAAATAAAAAACTTAACTTCGAAATAGATCGTTGGATACTTTATGATCTAATACAGTCATGACAAACGATTGTAAATGGCAAATAGAAAACCAAAGTCATTCTTTGGAACAGAAGGTTCACGAAAATATATAGGAATGAAACAAAAAATATTCTTAATGAACCAATTCAATGCTACTTCCTTTTCTTATATACTTTTTTATGATATTCCTTAAAATATTCTTTCTGTTTACATGATGACGTAGATAGAATACTTACATTCATACATTTAGCAGAATATTTCTTTTCTATTTTCACATACATAAATTCTTTAAAGTCTACGAATATATTGGTCAATTTATTTATATTTTCATTTTGTACACGACACGGACGTAAATATGATTGAAGCTACGATTGTAAATGAAAATAAAATAAGGAAAATAAATTTAAACCATAATATTCCAGATAAAAAAGCGATAATAACATATGAATATTGGAATACATTATTTTAAAAATGTTTATTAATAATTTTAACAGTTTCCATTCAATTTTAATTATTCTTTGAATGAAATGGAAATAACGGTTTCTACCACGTTTTATTTAATTCCTTTGTTTTTCTGTAAGATGTTTAAAGGATTACATTTTCGTCTAAATATTTTGAAGTAATTAGATATGCCCGATTAAAGAAGTCAAATATTTTCCTTATCTTTGTTACTGGATTTCAATTAACCCTTGAAAATGTCTACATCGAAAAACTAAAGACATTAAATTTTTCTTTTGTTTTATTTCGTATATCGTGTAAACGAAAAGGGCTATAATGACGTAATATAGGATAGGACATTAAATATTTGCCATTTGGCTATCAAATGTATGTCAAGTTTCATTTGCCAAAAATGATCACGGTTTTCACACTCAGATACATGACAAAACCTATACATGACAAAACCTCTAAACAAACTTGAAATTTGGCAAAGGTATAACATATATAAATTTTCATGTAACTCAACAGTTAACACTAAGTTATGTGGTGACAAACGTCAAATGAAATTTTCATTTCTTTTTTAATTAATTTATATGGGAAAAAAATTATGGTAATTTTTATTTAAAAATTTGTATTAATACTTTTCAATACAAAAAATGAAACATGTATTTTACGTTACGATCATTTTTATTCTAAAAATTTGTATTAATTTATTTCAATATATAAAGTTAAACAAGCATTTAACCATTTTCCGATATTCAACCTTAAGGGGTGAAAAGGGGTTGCTAAATTTGTATGGGAAAAAATTATGGTAGTTTTTACCTAACAATTTGTATAAATTCTTTTCAATATAAAAAAATTAGACATGTTTTTTAGGTATATATCTATATTCAACCCCTAAGTGGGTGAAAAGGAGGGGCTAATTTGTATATCAAGAAAATTGTTATGAGCATTTTTTTTTAAATTTGCCATACAAATTATTTAACAAGCATTTAGGCATATTACGATATTCAGCGCCTAAAGGGGTAAAAGTGGTTGCTACATTTTCATGGGAAGAAACTTGTAATAATAAGTTTTACTTAAAATTTAGTATTAATATTTCAAATAAAAATAATGTAACAAGAATTCAAGAATTTCAATTATAATCGTATGAAAATTGGTAGCTAAGTTTATACGGGAAAAATATTTTTATTATAAATTTTTAAGTACCATTGTGTTCAATGGCTGTACTCGGAGAGGAGGGGTGATCGGTTTTCATACCACCAATACCGCTTATACTCTATTATAATGTTTTTGAATTCAAGCCACTATACCGTATGTCTCGCAACATCGATTAATAAATCTTAGGGCCGGTTATAAAATGTGGTAAGCATTGACTTATGGGAGGATTGCTTCTCACATGATTTTAGCATCAGGCAGTACAACCACCAGTGTGGTACACGAGGAAGTGCTGCTTATTGGTTTAGAAGCCTTAAAAAGCTAACATGCTTAATAATAATAAATACATTTGGGTCGAATTTATTACCTCCTTTTTTAAGTTAATTAAAAATTCAACTGTAGTTTAGAGAAGGAATCGTCTACGCGAGCGAAGCCGCAGGCGAAAAGGTAGTTTGATCTATTTTATGTTAAAAAATCCTTTTTATATTTCCTTTTGATGCTATAATGTTTCTTTCTAGAATCGTTAATTATTAAATACTTTTGTGATAAAAAGTTAGTTTAAAAATGTATAATTCCCAAGCTAAGGATTTTTAATGATGCACCTAAGAAGACGGTAATATGGAAACTTTTTTACTCATTACGTTAAGTGACTAAATATTCAGTTTACTTTTTTTACTACATTAACTTTGTTAGTTATATAAATATAATAATTGTAAAACATAAACTATCGACCCAATAATACACTATAGCCAATAACGTTTCGAGAAAATCTGAATAAAGAGAGAAAATCTATATTTGATTGTTCGAAAGTATACAATAATTATCACAATACTTGCACCTACAATGTCAATTGGGCTACAAGAAATTAAAATTAAAGGTGTGCTCTCCGTGTATGGCACATAATTATTGAATGATTGGCTCACGGTTAAATCATTTTAATACATTGAAAGCATTCTGAATAGTATAATTATTGAAACGATTTCTTATGAATGACGTGGAAATAATAGAAAGCATGGAAATTAAAACAATGTTAAATAAAGAAGCAAAAAGATGTACGTTATACCCTATGAAAATATTTCTTCATTCGAGTTGTGATCTATACTTAAAAATTTGCTTATTTCCTGAAAGGAAATATTTTGTTTATTTTTAATTTGTTGAAAAGCTATTCAGATACGTTTAAATGTGAATCATCCTCAAGAGTCTACAACAGGAAGGAACAAGATTTAGAAAACCAGAAGATATGGTTTGAAATGAATTTTCGGTATCATTTTGAGTGTATTTTGATGCAGTTTTAGAACTAACTTTATTTACATGGAAGTACCTAGCAAGATGTTGATTAATATTAGGCTGAGGAAATAAATTTAATTCCTTTTGGAGAACTAATTGCAATGACTCAATTGCATACAATTTCTGTAATTTTTTTTAAATACCAATATTAAAAAATAATATTAACAAAATTTATTTAAAGTTCCACCCGTCCATCGTTCGTTTATTCAAATTTAGGTCTATATATAAGTTTTCAGTGCAGTGAGAGATAAGGCTTGAATTGTGAAGTAAATTCACATATCTAAACATGAACGTATTAGAATTTCAAGGTAGAATTTTATAATACCTATTTTTAAGTCTCAGAAATGAAGCCAGATTTGTTTTATTCTGGAAAAAAATTGGCGCTGATAATTTTGAGAAATTAATTGCACGGAAAGTGTTTTACCAGTTATTATTAGTTATTAATATTTATGATGATAAAATTAAAACTTGTTTATTTTCATTCAATAACTTTATTCCATAACCACAATTCAATATATACGTAATGAAAAAGTCAACATTAATGAAATAGTTGGATAAAAGACAAAATAAATGGTGCATTAAATTGAATGAATCCAAATCGACACATATCAGTTTTAAAATAAGAAGATAGCACAACAATCGTTCCTTATTAAAGGCGCTCAATTACCATATGCCAATTCTGCTAAATATCTTGGAATTACTCTTGACGCCGAGCTTCGGTGAAAAGAACATATCAAGAAGAAACGCGACGAACTCAATATCAAGTTTAGATAAATTTATTGATTGCTTTGTCGTTATTCTGAGCTTTCAACATATAACAAGTTTATTTTGTTTAAGCAAGCTCTACTCCCAGTTTGGAGTTATAGAATATAGCTATGGCGCTGCGCCAGTAAGTATAATATCCAGATGATAGAAAAATTACAAAACAAAGTGCTTAGGTGTGTAGTTAACGCTCCTTGGTACGTTCGTAATTGTGACCTCCATCTTGATCTCAAGATCGAGATGGAAAGTAATATTATTAGAAGATTTGCTAGTTCTCACCAAAAGAAACTTCAAAACCACTTTAACCTAAAAGCGTCTATACTCTTAAATGTGCAAAACATTGTTAGACGACTCAAAAGAATAAAATCATTTAAGATTGCTAGACATTAGGAACATTAAGCGATTCAATGGTAGAGTCTTAGTTTAGACAATTCTTAATATATTAATTTAGAAAAAAATTATCGTTAGTTATGTAACTAGTTTTAATAAAAATTGCGGAAAAAAAATCAAAAGATAAAAAGAATACGACATGTATATGTCGTCGTACTTATGCGAAAATTAATTTTAGTCTCTATGGAAATTTCTATTACTAGGAACCAATTTTATAGTAAACAATAGATTAACCCTATTTATTACAAATTGCCAGTTCAAACTTGACTCGGGATAAAACAAACCGTAACTACATTTTGTTTTGTTCGCTTTTTTAAAATAATATGTATTAGCTGTAAGTCATTTTTTTAAAACGTACACTACGTTATAGAACAAAATCAGAAAGTTAAATATAAAAAAATTCTAACGCTTTACAATTTTCCGTAATTAATAAATAACACATCTAAATACAAACGATATTAAAACAGTCTAATATTTTATTTGATAAAATAAGATTATTATTATTTCTTACTTTATGCAAAGTGACTTGTTGCTAAGTATGTTCGGTTAGTTCTTAATATTTTAAAAATACAGTGGATAATGTAAACAAATTTTTGTATTACGAACGTATTGAATAAAAAACTGGGTTATTTAATATATTCTCGTTATATTTTAAGGAAAAAAAAAACATTAAAATAAATACACTTATCATTTCCATCAATGAAGTTGAATGTTCCGCGAAAGCAGAAATATATTGTTTTTATTTGTTGAGTCATCTCAAATGTCATCGTCATATCACCATTTCGGAAAATCTTTGTTGATATTTGGAAATGGGAAAAAATCAGTTAGAGCCAATTTCGGACTAATGACGTGCTGATGATTTTTTGAAACTCCCCATCGTTTTCATGTATGCTATGCGAAGCAGCAAGTCGCTACGAGAAAGAACATACTCGTAGAACATTTATGTGTTGTTTTTTATTATTTCTCCTGTCAGTAATAATGGAACCCAAGTTCTCTTAGACGATTTGTCTTTGTCTTATTATTTTATAGTTAATTAACAATATATTATCTTAGTTCAAGGAAACAGTGAGAATAATCTTTCCGACATATGTAGTTACTGTAAAGATTCTGAAATAATATTTACTTATTTTATTTCCGATATATTAAGCCATGGAATTATAAACACTTTATGGAAAATTGTTTAATAATTTTGAAATTATTCGCATATATATAAAGAGAGAAAAATAATTGGAAATTTTGAAATTTGGTACAATGAAAAAGCATAGTCATCCGTATATATTTATATAATAGCTAAAATTAAAAATCTATATATACATTTATATATATATATATATATATATGTGTGTGTATATATATATATATATATATATATATATATATATACATTTACACATGTTCATATATATGTGGCTGAAAGTGTTTATAAAAAATATGTTCCTCCCAGTTCTCCGAAATTTATACAGTTAAAATTATAAATGAAAAAACACGGTGACTAAACGTTAAACTAAAATTTACCGCAATATTAAAGCAATGATACCAAATTATTTATTTTTGGGATATTCACAACGCGGTGACTAAACGTTAAGCTAAAATTTACCGGAATATTAAAGCAATGGTACCAAATTATTTACTTTTTGGGATATTCACAACACGGTGACTAAACGTTAAGCTAAAATTTAATGGAATATTAAAGCAATGGTACCAAATTATTTACTTTTTGGGATATTCACAATATTTTCTTATATTAAACTATTGTTAATTTTTTAATAGGGAATTCTCTGTACTCATAAATATTAATATATACCCAACTAAGTACGAAACCTTCGAAGTGTAAGTTCTATTCATAATTAATATATATTTACATTCTTCAATATATAGTATTTTTTTATTTTACTTTAAGTTAGAGAAATATCTTGTTGTTTTTTCAATTAAGAAGAAGTAATAAAAAGTCACATATATAAACATTGGATAACATTTAGTGTTATGAGATAAATAAAAAGAGTTTGAATTATGAAAAAACAAATTTTAAGAAGTATTTCGGCGAGGATATTTTTACGGACATAGTTCGACTGTGCGAGACTCTAGAAGTTTGAGAGGGTCGAGCACATCACAAACAACAAAAATAATTTTATTTGAACTGAACGATGCCTTAATTTAGGCAAAAATATGATATAATCGTAACGGTGTTATATAAGTTCTCTTCTATGGTACCTCACACCAAATTACGCTACTATTTAATGCACCTACGACTAACCTAAGATAGTTTTCAATATACACAAATAACTATTGCCAACTTTGGCAATAGCGTAAAACCTGCTAATCACAAATAAGGCCTCCTAATCCAATTTGTTTTTGACTTTCTCATTGTCGAATCGTGTAGAGCAAACTTTCGCTTGTTTGCCGAAAACTTCGCGCCTGAATGCGAAACTCCGGTGACTCGATAAAGATTGTATCACTTGTTCGAATTGGCTGTTTGCTTAATTAATTAAACCGCTGAATCCCAAGTTCAATTCAGTCGCTCGCTGTTGAGGACTGTTCTTGATTGAGATATACGAGTACAAATATATTTTTATTGCATTATGTTATTTTTGGTTCAAGAATGGTTCAGATAGATGACGCAAATTTATTTATAGACTCTAATGCGTACATATGGCAGAATTATCCTAACAAGAGCAATTTCTTACAGCCAACAGGAACATCAGTCTAGTCTCTTTGACAAGCGGTCGGTAATCAAACTCAAGGCTTCGCGGTGCATCAAGCCATCAGAGTTTGTAATCAACCCAACACACTACAGCATCTTAACATTGCATTGAGATATAATATAATAAACATTTTTATTTTTTAAAATTGAATGCAGGATTTTGCCCTGGATAAGACTTCTAATCGGAGAAAGCCACATTTAATCTAAGTTTTCCTCTTGACACTTGGTTTGCTCTTTAACGCATCAAAACCCGGTTGCTAACTACTAAGAAGTTCGAACGCCTTGATCTTAATATACTCTTCCTCTCCAGTAGACTATATAAAAATTTGTATATAATTTCGGAAATTACTGGAATGAATGGCTATTTTATTAGTGTTTATTTTTCCTTTGTCTCTTACTGTATGTATATGTTTGCTGTCTCCACCACAATAGACAGATTTAGATGAAATGTGGCACAAAGTGATTTTTTTCCAAATTCCAAAGAAAATGTATGGAAAATGATATAAATAAAATTGTAGATAGGTAAAAACATAATTTATGTAAACCCTTATATCCATGGGAACATTTAAATTATTTACCTTCATGTTAATTTTGTATCATTACTTGAAGTCTTGATATTGACGCGAGAAAGCTATCGCCCATGGCTTAAGTATTCACGGCCATTGTTCGCATTGTCGGATCGAAAATAGCTCACATCTTCAAACCTTCTTGATTAACCTGTACGTTTCTTTTGAATGGAAAAATATGTACTTTCAGTTATTCTAAATACCCTAAATTTACTGAAATGTTTTTGACTTATTCCTATACCACCACACTCATCGAAATATTTTGCTATAAATTGAATCATAATCATATAACCATCGAAATATTTGCTTATAAATAAAATATGTGCGATATATATTGCACATATTTTATTTATTCATCACTACCCAGTATTCATATCCTGTTAATTATGATTGATGAAAACTTAAAATCTATTAAATTTATTCAGTCTGGTTTTAAATCAGGTCACACTAATTCAACAGTAATTCTCAAGGTGAATGACGATTTGAATATTGTCATGAACAAAACCCAGATAACTCTTTTGATATTATTAGAGTTCTTTAATGCTTTTAATTCTGTTGAGTTTGATATTGTTATTAACATTTTAACAAATCGTCAAATCTTTCATAAAAAACGCATCATTCGGGTCAAATTGTTACTTTGACTGCTAATTATTTGTTTGAAATGAATTATTGTATTGATATTTTGATAGAAAATCCAAAATTAAAGTCTAATTATCAAACCAATTAAATCACCGACTATTATTATTGATGTTCAAAAACTTGCCAAATTGCCTTTTACTGATTTATCGCAATTAGCCTTTAATTGCTTTTATACACATCTTATTTTTAATGTTAAAGATCTTGAACACTGTGTTACTCTTGAACTACTGTGTTTAACTAAGATGTTTTCAGAATACAAGGATTATATTCTTTAAAAACATTTCAACAGTGTTAAAAATATCTGTTTCATACCAAATTATACAATTGTCAAACTTAATTCTACCTATCCCAACCTATGGATCTAAATGTTGTATAAATTTAACCTAATACCTTCTCAATAGAGTGGACCACTTTTAAAGCAATGTGTTTGATTCGTATTCGAATAAAAAAGATGCAACCATATTTATTGAATATTTGTCACAACTAAACATTTGAAATTTCCGACCAGTGAAATCTACATCTTTTATAACTTTTAAGTTATACCTTTTTTATATTATATCTTATCCTTAGTAACCCCATTATATATAATTCTAGTTCCCACACCTTTCAGTTTATGGCCATGAACTGCGAAAGAAGACCCTTCTAATCCTTTAGCGCATAAAATCATTCCAAAAAAATAGCTTACCATATTTACCATAGAATTATTTAATACATTAAATATAAACTCGTAAATTCTACCCTCGGTAGTAGGGTTTAAATATCGTTTGAAGTTATACTAGGTTAGTATAAAATTATTTAGTTCAAGAGCTAACTTCGGAAAGATTAAAATCATTTTGTTTATTTAAAACGATTTTTTTTTACATATTTACTTTTTAATTTATTTCACGCCATGTTAAAAGTATTTCATAACGGTTGCCTATTTCTAATTTACCTCACATTATTTTATACCTCGTTAATTTAATAATTACGAATCAAATCGAAATCGAATTCAATTATAAGTTATTAAGTCAATTCCAGAGAAAGATTATGGATACCGTAGAAAACCTCATAATGTTTTTACTGAAATTTCGCGATGTGAAACGTTTAAGAAAACTAACACAGTAATCACGTATCAAAGTGCATCGATTTCCCAGCATTATTACAAAAAAAATGCTCATTATCTTTTATAAAATTTATCCGAAATTCGAGATTTATGACCACCAGCAAAATAAGGATACCATTTATCAATCAAGTACATTGAGGAAAATATCAGATCTAACTTTATTAACCAAAGAATTTCCAACTATACTCGTAAATGGTTCACCGCAAAATATTCAGTACAGTCCGTTAACCGTAGACACTGGTTACACCTAATCTAACTTTCGCACTTAGAAACTATGTTTTAGCTAGTGATTAAAATAAAAATGATGAAAAATGGTTTTCCGTTCTTTATTTAAATCAAAATATAATATAATATGCAATAATAGGTAAATTAAGTACTCTTAGGATAATCTAAGGCACAGTTGCAAAGATAAATATATCACGAATTTGTTGGCCTAGTATAACATTTATAACTTCAGTATTTTCTAAAATAATCTGCGCGGAGACATATTACAGATCAAATGCCTCATTTTTAGTTATGTTTAAATAATTTCATATTATTTATGTTTCTATTTATGTATATTTTTTTGTTCTTTACAGAAGTTTACCTATTGTCATTGTCCGTATCAATTCTCAAAATCTACAACTAAGTTAATATTTCATATTTAACGCATTTTTGGTTGTATGACACTCCTTCTATTGCCCTCTGTGTATCAGTCTAAATTTTAATAAATAAATAAATAATATAAAGGTTTCATTAAAGCAATCAATTTATTGGAAGCATTTGTTTGCTACTTCTAAAACTACTAAATTTTAAGGTTGATACCATCCCTCAGCGACTTTCTTTCATGTCAGTCGTTTTTTGAATAACATATATTCCGAACAAAAACGTGCTGAGCCTTGTAATATTCAATGCCAAAAGGAGGAGGCGACACGTTATATTTTTTGTTAGTAGTAAATTATAATAGTTCTGATCTATATTTAAAAAAATAGTATTAATTTACTTTAGACTATATTGCCGTTTTTTATTACACTCTTAACAATTTTTTTACTTTAATTCATTGTTCTCTAGGTGACGAGTTACTTCAACTTGCAGAATACCTTTTTTTTATATATACAAGCAGTATGTTTGCAGAATATTGATGTGGCATGATACACGATACGTTGCGGAGTACTTAGTATAAAAACTACAATAAAATTAAAACCTATCAATTTCGCAATAACCTTGAAGTTCAAATGCGTATAACGGAAAGTTAGTAAAAAACCAAAACGACTATGCCCTCTGTTATCACACCAAATTATGAGCATCTAGTCATGTCATAAAATGTTATACCAAATCGCGAGGCTGCATTATTTTAGAATAAAATAGAGTGGAAGTGCATATAACGTTAACTTACAGAAGTATTTTGAAACTCCAACTCCTTTCATATTGTATTTCCGTTTCTCCCTCAAACCACCTTCCAATTCGTTTATCCTTCACAGAGTTGTACCATTTCAATAGATAAACTTAGATACTTTCTTGACAGAATTTTTAGTTGCTATACAAACTTCGAATTGTAAAGACATGTCCTTTAAAGTTTATAAATAAACTACATATATAAATAGCTAACGACTCGAAAGGTATTACCCTCTATTTGTTCATCCAAACTTTGTATGTGCTACCAAAGTTACATAAAAGTTTTATCTATTATTGTTAATGAAATAATTAAATATTACAAGCTTCTTAAAAATATTATTTCCTAGCGTGCTTTCTACTGATTTTTTTTCATTTATATATTTCTATATATATTTATTTAAAGATCGAAGCCCAATAGTTTGTTTAATCACACCTATAGAGGACGTTTGTAGAATACAAAGTTAACCTAAGTTCGGCACGTAAAGTGGTTGTAAAATTTTTAAGATTTTTAATCACTAGTTATGTCAGAGTGGTCAGTATGATTTTCTGATTTATTTTAATGTATTATTTTATATACCCTGAAATTTTAAATAAACCTTTAATAATGAGATTGTTAGAGAGGTATTATATTGTCATTTTGTATATGAATATTTTAGTATCTATTAAATATACGTCGGTTAGTATGGTTTTACCCTAAGGCAAATTCTAAGTGGTAGTATGGTTTTACACTATGGCAATTCTATGTCAAACCGTTTCTAAACGGAACGCCTTTGATAGACTGACAAACGAAGGGAAAAGAGAATGATGTCATAAAGTTCCTTTTCTTAAATTTTTTCGTATTGCTGATATTTACTCATATTTTCAACTGTTACGAACTCTGCTTATAATATTAGAAAAAATAAATATATGAACGCAATCGGCTATTCAATGAATATATTTTCAATTCTTACTATCACGGTTTTTCTTTTCCCATATATAAAGCAAATTTTTAACAAAAATCGTCTAATTATAAAGAATAAAAGTGAAAATTAAAGCACCATAAAAGTATGCTTCATATTTATTGATCCTTTATATACCATCGATTGTGCCTTTTCCGACCTTCGTTCTTAAATATTCTTTATGGTGTATTTTCACTAATTATTGTGTTTTAGTTACAGGAGAAAGGGATAAAAAAATATGCAGAATCATTTGACTTTTTCATTAATTTATTTTCAATCCTTGTTTTTTTTTCTCAAATTGTGGAACACACATAGCTGTAGTAAAAAAAACGATTTACAAGTATACCTATAATTGTAAATCGTCAAACAAATAAGCCGTGATAAAGAATGTGGTACTTCGTGTTGGTCGATTAATATTTATGTAGAAGGAAAGATTTTCCTATTTGACACCATAATTGTTTAATTACCCTGTCAATAGTACCGGTTTAGTTTAAACGAATGTATGTTTGTCAGATTCTATTTATTTTATTGATAATCAAGACAAAATTGATCCATGTAGCTTGTACATATGAAGCTGTTAAATATATTAAATTCCTTTAATAGCGCCAACGTTGAAACTCTTTTTTGCGATAATATGTTATAAGTTTAAAAAGGCACTAGTTTTTAAGGGTAACTATTGTTTAGAATAAAAAAATGTACGATCTTAAATGTGTAACCTTATTTTCATAAATAATGGTATTTTGTATAAAGTATATCTACTGTAATTAACATAATAAGAGCAACATCAGCTATTATAAATTTATCTTTTCGATAGTAATATACAAATCCTTTTCGTATATTGTTTTCTAAATTATTGGCGTCTGTTAAGAAAAATTAGGGGACTAACTTAAAATGCATCACGCAACATCCTTCACCAAAAGAATAATTAAACAAAAAGTTGCATAGCAGTTTTTATTAGAAGTTGCCGCCGACAAAAATTGTGAAAGTAATTGAAACAATATTCAAAGGTACATTAATTTAGACGTTAAAAGTTTTGTTTATAGTTGCGCACCTAAAAGAATAAGGGAATCATTATAACAAGCCTCATGTGTAAGTCCACCAGACGTCCTGTCGCAGATATTTTTCTCATAAATTTGAAATAGTGATAAAGCTGTCAACGTGCAAATACCTTAATACTAAAAAATATTTAAATAGTAGTTGTTGCGGTAAATAAAGTATTCGATTTTCTTTTTATTTTCTGCATGGTGTGGGGTGTAACCCAATAGAAAGACTCATAAAGATTCCAAATAATTATCTTTTAATATTATGTATTGGCCGGTTTATTTTATATACGTACATGTGTGTATATGTATACATTTATATATATATATATATATATATATATATATATATATATATATCCTAACACACATACATACATGAATGTATTTTTTCGTTATTACAATAGCAAGTATGTCATAATGAATAATAATATACAGATTGCTTCTCTAAGTCACATTTCGAACGTTCGTTGTGATACTAGTTTGTTAACAAAATCTAGCTCTCCGATTTATCCTTTGTTAGCCGTAGGTACAATGAAATGTAACCGCTTAGAGAGTTATTCAATACCACCATGAACTCCTTTTAAACGAGATGGAGGCAAGCCGACAATGGTGACTTATAAAAGAGCCGAATTTCGTGGCACTAGCTGTCATTCGTCTACATAACTTTCCACTCCGATATTAATAATTCAACAGGTAATTGTCTCTTTACTAATTTTCTCCTTACTGGCTCACTGTAGAGTTTACGTTTGACCTATACCTGGTTATTCAATGTTTCATGAAATTTTAATTGATTTCATTTGATAATGGTTAGTTCCATAATATTGAGGAACAAGGCTACCGTTGTAGGTAATTTCGTTGATCAAACGGAGTATCGTTTAGAAAATGTGTTAGGAAAACCTACTTTATTCAATCATGCTTTATACGAACTATATATTTTTCTGAAAATAGGGCGAGTAAAGCTTGCTTTTATATTAAACTAAAATATTATTTCCTAACCTTAAGATAATTATCGCCCGTATTTTTAATTGAAGCCCTTAAACGTAAGTTTGAATTAAAGAATATTTCGAATTTTTGTTTACTATTTACTATTACTTAATATACGGAAATTAATAAATAATTCAACAAAAGTTAAAAAAAGATAAATAAAAAATCGTTGAAGAAAATTTGATATAATTGCAAGGTTGTAAAAAAATAATTAGTAAATTAAGCTATAAGTTATAAAAATAACTCTACTTTCTTTTAATTTGATTGTGACAAAGGAAGTAATGAGATTTTAAGAAATTTAGGGTCGTAAAAATATGATTCACATATTTTATTTTATGACAACTGTCTTTGTCTTTCAAAATTCTCATCTTCTTCAGTTTTAAAATAAGTGAAATCAAAATTAAACCTCTGTCTTTATATATATATATATATATATATATATATATATATATATATATATATATATATATATATGTGTGTGTGTGTGTGTGTGTGTGTGTGTGTGTGTGTGTGTGTGTGTGTGTGTACATTTTATTATAATATTTAAATCTTATATTAATAAATAATAATAATTTAAATAAGTAATAAAGCATTTTGACTTGTATTTCACTTTTTAAAACATAATACGTTATTTCTCTACCTAAAAGACGTTCAAAAAAATTTAATAAATTGATGAACAAATCACATTAAATTCTTTATTAAATACAAACTCTCATTACATTATTTATTAAAACTAAACCCTAATATTAATTAAAATGTGATCATATTCCGATTCCCATAGAAAGATATCAGTGAAAATAATTATTGCAATTAATCAATAAAATATAACCAATTTACGAACTTGCCTTAGTTTCAATATGTTCATTCTTTTACCAAATTGTAAAAGTTTCAAACTACATTACCTTCGTGCTCTTAAAAATGTATTTTTAGACGCTCCTCGATATATTTATTGTCATTAGTTAGACCAAGAAAAGGTTGGCGTTATTAATAAGAGTGAATAATTAAGAAGTGCACAACGGGTTTAGCTGATTTTGTCGCCAGAATTTATTTGCCATCCTTTAGTAAGTATTCTGCCAACAATTCACAAGAAAAATTTATTTAATGCACTAAAAATTATACGATAGCTATTGACATGGGTATATTGTAAATATTGGAATATATGATAGTGACGCAATCGCGGATTTTAATACTGAAAACATTCCCACTAAACAACAAAAAAGACGAAGAAACGCTTAAAATATTATATTAAACCTGCATAACAGAGAGCCATAAGTCAGAGGAAACAGAAATAAGCTTCCATCTGATAAACTCCTTGTCTATGTATTTCCGTATATCAAAATATAAAACAAAACAATCCCTTATAAGATCCCATATCTCTCAGTCCGTCTGTCAGAAACGTTAATTTCAGAAACATTTTTTTTAACGTAGAAATTGTATGCCTGACAGAGGGACAATGCTATATCTTTCAGAAGTAAATATTTTAAGTTACGAGTATTTATTTAGAGACATTAACACATACTCAATAAAAATATTTCAATACACACAACGCACGTACGAACGCACGCAAACACGCACACATGCACACACGCACGTACGAACGCAGCCGCGAACCCACGCACGTACGCACGCTCCCATACACTCACGCACGAACACATACACACACACAAACAAACGCCCGCGTGTGCTTGCAAGCGTATGTGCGCACCTACGTGCGTGTGCGCGTGGGTGCGAACGTTGGTCAATATGCTCAGCCTTCTTCCAGTGTAAATACATGTATTGTTACATAGATGAGTTCTTGGACTCGAGGCTTTTTGTCTGTGGTAAATAAAATTAGATTTAATGAATATAGTGTAAATCCATTGAAATAAATTTTTACGTATATTTTTAGAAGGCACAAAAATTAATGTCATTCACAAATTAGATATTTTCAAAATACAGAACTGTTATCTAAAAATATTACTCATGAAATACACGAGATTTCTTAATTCAAAGAGATCTTTGCTAATATCCCACCTGAAGATGTTGTAATACAACGAAACCTAGGTCGTGGTAAAGAAATTAAAGATAGTAGAAATAATACTACATCACGTAGTTTCATTTAATTGCGAATAATGAATTTCTACAAAATTAACGCCAAATATATTCAAAACTTTATATTTGTTTCGTACGTTAGAAAGTTATTTTGATATTATTCTATTAATCACAATTATATTGACAAAATTATCATATCATCAAGGTAAAGTCTATAATAGATTAAAAGAAATTAAATAAATGATACTCAGTGATATTAATTTTAAAATCCATTTCTATATAAAATATATCGCTTTGTAAATTTTAATTCACTGAATATAAATTTTACATAGAAGTGATTGCTTCTTTGGTTATATAACACAGATAGGATACAGAGTGTCAGTGGAAGAGTGGAGGGAATTTTTTTCATTGTCATTCTGAATACTCTAAACTCGCATTTCACTTAATACAAAGAAAAACATTTTTTATCAAAAATTACCTTCAGAAGTGCCCTTGTAATATGATACTCCTAAATCAAAACTTGAAAACATAAATTACCAGCTTTTCTCTTGCTGTAACATTTGCGTGGATTTTCGAGTAAAAAAGGGGGATTTGTTTTTAAATGTCATCACCAAAATATTTATTTAAAAAGCCGCATTCCACATAATATAAAGAAAAATATTTTTGATCTAACGTTACCTTTAGAAGTGCCTTTGTAATGAAAAGCTTCTAAGTATACAGTTCGATCAAAATCTTGAAAATATGTATTACCAACTTTTCTCTCGCGGTACCGCTTTCATGGGTTTTCGCTTAAAAGAATGGGATTAGTTTAAGTAACATCATCATTGTATTTATCTATTAATAACATTATATCCTAGATATATACTTAGTGCGCCATGTATTATCATGTCGCAATACCAAAAATGTATTATCGAATAAAAGCATAAAGCACATGCTAAGAGAATAACGTAATTTCTCAGGTTAAAAGTCCATACCGAGTTAAATCTGTGGTGTCTTCTAAGTGTGTGGGAGAAACGAACCTATTTTTTGAGTTATTAATATTCGTTATACGTATGCTCTTTTTGCTGCACGATATATGCGCACGCTAAATTTGATACAATGATTCATTAAGTATTTTGTTACACGAAATGTGCGCATTTCAAACTTGATAGTGACTCATTGGTTAGTTGTAGAGTTGTCAGGTAAAAGACATACAAACTTGCACTATTACGTGCGCGCATGCACGCATTCATGCTCCCATGTAATCTCGCAGACACATAAGCGCACCCACTCGCCTAAGAATGCCCGCCCTCCTGCATGCAGCTAAAGGCGATAATTCGATTATAGACGTTTATATTTAGACACATTTGTTTATTTATTTGCAGACTTTAATTAACGAAATTGATACATATGACTGATTTATTGAGAGCAGAGCAATCCCTTAGAGCTAACGAGAACATTAGCTGAAACCCGCTCGACGAGAGACCGAAAATTGGGACGGAATCCCTGCAGTGTGCTGCTCCATCAAAGGCCATATGCCTTGTGATTAATCTGATACATCACCGTGGCCATAACTATGTGTAAAACATTTAGATATAGGACAGAAGAGATCACTATTATAGAGGCATTTTAGTGTAGATTTTGTTTAACGTACAAATTTTAATTCGGTTTATTACATAAAAGTAAAATTGAGAATATGAAAAACATAATTTGATGCTAAATGTCCATATTAAAAAGTATATAGTCTTAACGCATAGGTATGTTAATGCACATCGCAGATAAATATTCTTCAGATCTTACAAAGAAACCCGGAAAAACTTGGCTACATAATGCACGAAAAGAGCTCAGTGTCCCAAACCGCGGAGGTAAACATGGAGCGCAGTGTATCGAAATGGGTAAACAAACGTCATTTACAATAAATTTGTCTGCAAACAAAGTGATTTCCTGGTCCCTCACGTTACTGCCCCCCACGAGCAAGTTCATTACAAATTATTCAAGTTTTCTTCGATTTTTCGAGTGGCTCTCAGGAATGGTTTAATTTGTTTTTTATTTAAACATGTATTTGTCGAAACGGGATTATCTGAGCTAAACACGGAGAAGGGGTGTGGCATTAAAGCGTTATGAGTGTTGGTTTATAATTTAGTACCCCAACAATATCTACCATCTTTAGATGATCAAGGTCGGAATACTGTTGATTTGAATGTAACTGGAGCAATTAAATATTTAGGAAAGCCCTCAAACATCTAGTGCTCGTAGGTAGTAAATAGTATTTACTTGGTTTTATTTTGTTTCTTTTGATAAATTTATTTATTATTCAAAGACACCGACACTTTTCAAAATAATTTTATAGTTCCAAAGGTATTTGGTACATAATAAAATAATTACATATTTCAACCAAATAAATACGTAATTATGATGTGCAAAATATAACAATTTTTAATAACCTGAAACCTTGATATAGGCCAGTTCAAAATTAGTACTCGGCTTTATTTATTTTTGCTTTCAGTAAACAACCAAATACCTTGCTTTTTATTTCAATGTAAAGAAACGTATGAAGATCTGAAAAATAAAAAATGGACACAATTTTGTACTCTAACTACCTCTACAATGATCAGTTCAAGATCTAAATTATGACTTTTAGATAATATTTTTGGTTTATATGTAAGAGGACAACTCATCGATAAGAATGTAAAATATATTTAGAAATATACATTTCTGTAACACTCAGTCAGTCAAACAGTTTTTTATTTACTGACTTAAAAGTCAGTAAATAAAAAACTTAATAATGATTAAATTAATGATATTCCTAGAAAAACTATTTCCTCATGCTTGAGAAAGTTGTAATTTTATTTATATATTGTTGAATTTCTTTAGATTTTTTTGTACACCGAATTAGTGTCACAATGATATATTAAATTGTTTAGTTAGAATAAGTTAGAATTGTGTCTTCAAAGGAAATAAACCAAAATATTTCAGTTAACTAAAGCTTTGATAAAATGTTTAATTTAAAACATATGATTTTTAAAATGATTAAAATGGCATTACCTTAAAGAGTATTTATTAAATTTTGTTTTTATTCGAAATAAGTCCAGGTAATAGTTTCAATCATATCATTACATCTTTGTTCTGTTACATGTCTTAAGGCTCAAATTTTCATCTCTATGTTTTGAGGAAACTAGTGGATTAAGGGAGTCAAATAAGTTAGTTAATCTTTTCACAAAAGCCTATGATATAACCTCAAACTATCAACAAGAAATCGTTTGAAATGTATCTACACTTTCAAATGCTATGGGTATCCCCATAGCATAAACTACCAAATAAACAATATTAATGATCTAATACTAAAACAGACAATATTAATGCTCATTATTGATGGGTAATTTATATATAACAGACAAGTATTTCCTCTTTTAGATCGTAAATTATGAAATATTTACAAAAAGTGTTATCTTTTTATGCGATTTAAAGATTATCTATTTAATATCGTCATCTTTACAGCACTTGACAAACTATGAAATTCATCAACCCTTTCAAATGCTATGGGGCAAGCAAAAACTACCATACACGCAATATTACCGGTCATTTAAAAACTAGTATTTCCTCTGTTATATGGTAAATTATGAAATATTTACAAAAAGTGTTATCTTATTATGCGATTTAAACATCATCTGTTTAATATCGTCACCTTTAAAATACCTAACAAATTATGATTACATGACGTTTATTAATTGCATCTTTTGTATCTTTTGTGAAATATGGCAATTGATATCTTATGTGAAATAGCGCCGACCTCTGGTTAAAGTCATGTACTGCTGTGTTATTATAGTGAGTGTTACTTTGATAGAAGGTCTGTACCCGTATTACCATACATTTATTTTACTTTAAGTTTTGAAATACTATTTTAAGATTTCCGTATGTTAAAACGAAAAGAAAGAACTTCTTTATAATCACCCACAGATTTGTTTTTTGTTAGTGCCGTTTTTTTATAAACCATTTGACATAACAACTTAATGTTTCAATAGTTAAAAAGTCTATTTACCATAGAGGACATTAGCCTCCATATATTTTAATAGTTTAGTAACTTTCTGTAAATTTTAAAAATATACGCAAGCAAATGTGATAGTGGTCTAACACAGATTTCAATTTATACAAAAAGACCCTTTATAATGTAAAAGACCCATTACAAGAATGTACCAAATTATATAATTAAATTAAAATTGTGCAAAATTATAAGGACTCAATTAGTGGCAGTTGGCCAAGGAATCCAAGTCAAATTTCTGCTGCTGACTACGAATACTGTTTCCACCTTGTATTTCCTAAAGTTAATATATAAAATTGAAATCTGGTACACACGTATGAACATTAATCCCCAAACACCTCACTAGTTAACGTTTAAAAGTATTTATATGCTAATATAATAAAGGTCAAATTATGTTTAATTTTTTTTTTATTTCCAGATATTGTGTTAACTGAAAGAAAATAAAGTTGAAATTACGAGAATTTGTTTTTTTTTCAATCGACCAAATTGTAAGTTAACTTTGCTGCTAACTATCGACCTAAAAGCTACAAAAATACATTCCATAGTCGTTGATGCAAGGGTGACAGATAAATCTGATTTATTTTAAGTTTAAAAAGTCTTTTGATAATTACGTGATTATGTTTCTTTCTGAAATCATTAGATTTAAAACAACTTTTGTACTGAAAAACTAGTTAATAAATTTTAAATAAGATGCTAAAATTTTTCAAAAATGCGTCTGACAAACCAGTGACATAAGAACTTTTCTATTACTTATTATGATAAATAATTTAACCTTCACCTCACTTTTATTTTACCGTAATTTTGTTATTGGTCGTGAACGCTGTTTCATTGACTTTTCGAGTGAATCTGAATAAATCTGATGACATTTTAATGTGAGAAACTGTACATGATTATGTAGATGACCAATGCTCAAATAAATGATATATTATGAAGGATAATGAATGATATATTATGAAGGACATGGAAATATTATGAAGAGCGAAATTTAAAAAAAATCGTTAAATTAAGAAGCAGTGTTTTGATGGAATTATAGGACTATCTTTATTTACTGGCGGTACCAAGTAAGGTGGTGATTACTTATTAGCCTGAGATCTTTTATTGCTGAAAAAATGTCATAATCTAGCTCTTAATAACTATTTAAAACACTCAGTTGTATACAATTCTTCTAAAAAAGTTTGAGCACCACTATTAACAAAATTGATTTGATACGCTTTATTTCAAATATACCTCTAACTGCTTACTTATTCAAATTTAGATCTACATATAATTTTTCAGTGTTTTTAAAGTTGAATTTTGCAAAAAAAATAATGTTGAAAGTTTTGAGAAAATATTTTAAAGGAAAATGCATTGGTGATAATTATCACTTATCCCTTTTATTTATATTATCATCATATTAAGAGATTAAAAAAAATTTACAAGAAAAGTATTTACAATATAATTATTGTCGACTCACATCAAGGCTAGCTTGCTATGTATGAAAATTTTAAAATAATTGCTTTAAAATAAAACTTAACATTAGAAAATTTATTAATCCGATTTACTTGTATAAGTAGCCTCGCTCGAAAAAACGGAACCTAACTGCATTTTATGTTTGGACCTAGTGCAGTTAGCATTTACATTATACGCTTTCTCATGTCATAATTATTTACGGTAAGCGATTTTTTAAAACCATGTAACAGGTGTTTCTTCATTTCGATCTGGGAGTCTAAATTGAATTTTCACGTCGTTACCTTTAATTGCTTTGCAATTTCCAAACAAGTTTCCACCTTCGCTCATACATCTTTAAGGGGTTGAATTTTCAACACCAAACCTACATACCAAATTTCAAGTTTGTAGATTTGAAGCTTCTGGAGATTTTTATTAGGGTTTTATGTGTCCAGATTCTCATGAAGATTCTTCGCGGAATGTAAAAGAGAAAGTTAGTTTTTCTGATTATGTAATGAAAAAAATACTAAAAGAGAAAAAAATCAAATTGTAAATACGTCTTGAACCATGCGAGATGTTTCTGAAAGAACTATTTCAAACACATATTATGTTGAAACAAATTATACCATTATAATATCAACTGATATGAATAAGGGTAAGCATGTATTCACGAGTATTATTATTTGATGAAAAGAACCAATAATTTGATTATTCTTTTTAAATATGACAAACTCATAAATATTTTGTTTTTTGTAACTGAAACATTAACTTCACTTTTTAATTTTTAAATCAGGTAGTTTAGATCAAAGTGCGCAATACAATTTTAAATGTTGATATACATTTTTCGCATTTGTCATCTTCATTTGATGACAATATTAAAATGATTGAAGTCTTAATAGAGACCAGGAGAAGACAATTAATAAAATCTAAAACGATTACTATATTTTTCTCGATAATATTGATTCTCGCGCTTAAATTTTTTCGCAAATTATAAATATCACAATCGATTACAAAAAAAAATTTGCTAAATTTTATTTAAATAATAAAATTATCAATACTGCGAACCTGCAAAATGCAACGTGAAATGTTCAAATGATTCTAAATAGGCGATATATTGTAAGAAAAAATATAATACGTGTACATACATGTATTGAATAAGAAACATACCCAGGAATTTAATGTATTTTCAGTATACTCATAAAGAAGATATGGATAATAATAATATACGGTTATCTTTTTTGTCTTGGTATAAAGAAGAAAGATACGGAGATACCATTTCATTTCGCCATTGACGTGAGCGTGAACATAAGCATGTTATAGCATATCACGTCAACGCGTCAGCCCATGAGCACCTCTTAGCTATTTTCAAGACTACAATACAAATTGTTTGTAAGACCATTTATTTTTTTATTTAATTATCTTTCTTTACCCTATGTTTTGTGATTCAATGTGTAAGTGAAAGATCGTAATTTTAAATTAGTGTACAATATCAATAATTTTATAAACATTTGTTTTAAACAACGACTACAGATTAACTATGTTAACGCGTACAATAAAACGCACATAAATAATTTTCAATTTCTTACAAGATCCTTTCTATGATGGATTTTTCCAATAATAATATTGTATTATCTCAATGAAAATAGAAAAAAAAATTCACTTTATTTTATTCCTGGAGATACGGGTATATAAATTCATAAATGAGTAATTACGCTTATTTTTAACAATTTTTCATTTATTTCTGAGGAAAATGGACTTAACTACAATTTCCTCAGAAATAAATGTAAAATTGTTAAAAATAATATATAAGTGGAGGCTGATAACAAGATGTGTGACTATCGTTTATAGAAAAGGTATATGAAATATAGGATAAAAGGTATATGAGACGTGAAAAAAGTGAACTAGAAGCACATTATTGCAATGGAACTTGGGCATTGATAGAAAACCCTCGGGTGCAAAGGGAATTGCAAGTGGATGGTGACTTTAAATAGGTCTTTCGGATCAAGAATGAAGCAACAGGTCTCCGTTACAAGTCTCGACTTTTTGCCTCGGAACATACATAAAGAGAAGTTACTGATAATGATGAAACATTCTCACCCAAAGTCAGGTGTGACTCTATACGTTTATTACTTTCTATAGTAGCTTATGAAAAATTATACGTAATCCAATTTTAAATCACCACGATCTTTCTTCGTGGCGAAGTAACGTATGAGATACTAACGAGTTAACGTGAGGGCTTGGACTGCAAATCTAACCTAGTATGCAAACTTATCAAACCTCTTTCCAGATTAAAATAAGCTCCCAGGTACTAGAACACAAAATAAAATTCAGTATTAGACAAATTTGGTATTACAATAATGTGTTTATATTCGAAAGTATCATGATTATCTGTGTCTTTATGTTGACGATGGTTTGTTACTTTGTAAAGATAAATTTATAATGGTGCAATCAATGAATGAACTCAAAATAAACTTTAACTTAAAAGCTAGTAAACTTACAAATTTTTTGGCATGTAGATAGAAAAATGCAATAAAAATATATTTATTCACCAAACTAAATTTATTGAATAAATGTTATGAAAATTAAATACGGATAATGCAAATCCCAACAGCATTCCTGCAGACCTACACATGAAATTGCAAAAGCGTAATGGACCATCTAAATATACTTATCCATTTGGAAAAACTATTAAACCACTCATTGATAGAGCAACTGTAACCAGACCAGATGTTATGTTTGCAGTAAGCCAGGTGAGTAGATTTTTACATTCTTATAACCACACTTAGTGGAATGCCGTGAAGAAAATATTTTAATTTTTAAAAGACCCAAAACTTATGGCCCATGTCATATATTAAATTACACTACATAATGAATTGGGTACAGAGATGATGAGTATGCAAACGAGGATGAGTCAAAACGGTCAATAACTGAATATGTATTTTTTAAAATATGGAGATATCTTTACCTGGTTTACTCAACGCTAACAAACAGTAGCTTTATGTATGACTAAATCAAAATTTAAGCTGTCTGTACAGCAACCAAAACAGCTATATGGTTAAACAACTACTGAAAAAACAGTGATTTTCACAAGTGTTGGAAACACATAGATATTATGTACAATTTTTTAAAAAATATTCACACAAGTGATCAGTATGCTAATATTTTTAGTAAAGCTTTACCGAAAGAAAAATATTAATTTATTAAGAAACGAAATTGGACTGTAAAATTTAGTAAGAAAAATTATACTTAATATTATGTTGCCTTGTCACATATCTCAAAGGTAAATTATAAACTAGAGTTGTTTAATTTAGTGACAAGATTAATGTAGTAAGTTGCCTTATTCAGTAAAGTAATCTCAATTCATAATTTAAATATGTTCAAACATACTCAGTATGTTCGAACATATTTATTATAGTGAATTTGGCAGGAGTATTAAAATATTAACATAATATAAATTACGAGCTTTCATTGTCGCACACTAACGTCATATTTGTGTTGTGTTAAATCAAAGAATCAAGCAACATATATTGTCTATGGCTCTCTGCCGCTCTGCTTTCTCTGCTAGGTGATTTCTTGTATGTATTATATGTACGTAAATTTAATTAAATCCATGTTAATCCACCAAAGTGCCCCATTTTTCACTTTTTTAAATAATTATCAGAAAAACAGTTAAGTAATTGGATCTACGTATTTTATCATTTGTGAACTTTTATTATAATTGAATATAACACACGTAATAAAGTAATTTTATACTTCTTCCCCAGATGATGGTTAGCTTTTATTTGTAATCAATATGTTTGCATCAGTAATGGTTTATTACCTTTCCTAATTACAGTTTAACGATGAACGTAATCTAAACCTATCATTTTAATGTCACATAATTACGTTCATAATACACAAAACATTCAATAATTACGAAATATTAATTAAAATAAATGACTTTAGCATTGTCAGCAGAAAAAATGAGATACTATTCAACGTAATAATAACAATATAAATATCACATAACATGTAAAAAAGAATATAGATTATTAAAATTACATCGAAACAAACCTGTGTAATAAACATCGTCATAATGAAAAAAAAAAATAATTCAAGCTTCAAACTTTATTGAAAGTTGACTAGTCATTCAGGAATTAAACCCGATGTGGTGAGGCAAATGTGAGACGGGTTCGTTATTACTGATTGTTCCAATTTAATTTGTTTATCATTTATTAGTAGTCATTTTTCACATTTTTCCAAAGACTTTGTCAACTTAATAATAAATTAATGACATTTTACTTACAAGTAGTCTATCCTACTAAAAAAGAACGATGTTTCTTCTGGTTAACATAAAAAAAAATTGAAATAAAAACAGTCCTAAATTAGCTAACTTGAACCGTAACGTGTTACCTATTGATATAAGTAAGATAAAGTGTTTCCCAAATGACTTTTAATTTCCAATCTCCGGATCTTAGTGATGGGTAGTACCTTAGTTGGTTTAACTGGTTCAGTCTACCGATGAATTTTGATAAATAGTTGCAATGATAGGTACAAATATTGATTGTGTTGGATTACTTTGAAATACCTATAATATATTAAAATCAGCAGTATTGATTAGAAACTGATCGATTTATCAAAAACGAGTTAAGGGACCAAACCATTATCATATTTGAGTAATATGTAAATACTATTGACGCTGTCAGACAGGTACGATCAAATTATTTTATTAATATCTTTGGTCATTTACTTCAATTAATTATTTGGACTATTTTATTTATTTATATACTTATTTGTTTATCTACTTTAATGTATCTAATTGATACATATGGCGGACTTATTGCTACAAGAGGAATCTCTTACAGCCAACTACAACACCAGTCCAGCCCCGTTCGACGAACGGCCGGGAATCGAACCCGGGTCGCCGCGGTGCGTCGCATCTTCAAAGGCCGTATGCCTTGTGATCAACCCAACACACCACGGCGACGACATATTTTAGTCTCGCGCCTTTAATTAACAAAAATTAAACACGTAACACGTCATGATTCACCTGTAATATTCCCGCGCCGACGTACCTATTTTCTTCTCCATTCGCTCTCAACGTGCGCGAAAACATCGTACGAAACATTATTAAAATGCCATAAAAATATATTTTAATTCAAACGCCTTTAAATTTTCCTTAAACTACTTATTAAAATAATATATACAGGACAATTTTTGGATCTAACGCGGTTTACCCCGACTTCGCACGAGTTACTCAATACTAAGTTACTCAATAAAGTATTTTTGTTCATAAACGTAGTCGTTCCCTTTAATTCAATTAATAAAATATAATGATGTACCGCGACATAATGCTTTTGCGACATTCTCGTGCCAAATGTGCCCGCTTTCCCTTTATTCTTAGTTCTTCGCCTCCACGTGTCAGCCGTAACAGTCACTGCGATACATTGCAGTGACTGTTATAAAACAATATTTCAGCTTTTGCTTACTTTTAAAAATATTTAATTTCACCTCAACTACTAATCCAAATAACAAAGTGTGAAGGATCAGTTTTTATTGAGTGAAAACCTTTAAAATTATTTATTATATTAAGCTAATAAATTGACATACATTTCTTCATTTTTGTCTTATGCACTTTTTTTTACATAAAAATGGTTATCGGATCTTATCCATTAAAAATAGAAAAATAAAACCTCAGAAGTTTCTTAGTTCATTTACAGTGTATTTCCAATAATTTTCTCAGCGTTCGTTACAAAAGCGCCTAGACCAGTAACTTTTTCTCGAAATGCATTAACCTTACTAACAAAATATCAAAAATTATGCAACATAAGTAAAAGTATTACATAAGTATTACATAGCTTACAGCGATTTAGAAGTTGTATTCCAATTTATGGCAAAAGATGTCAATTAATAAAGTTAGTTGACTTTGCGTGAATCTCTAAAAAATTAACAGAGAAACAAAGAAAACTTTTATCTTTATTATATTAAAGAGTTATATCTAACATCTACTTTTTATTTTTTATTATAGGCACGCAAATTCCGAAAATAATTGAAAATTTATAAAATTTTTGTAGATGCCATCTAACAGAATATAATTACAAGCAAAAGAATAATCAGGTATTTGTTGGTTTTGATTTTTGTATTTCAAAAATATAATGAAACCATGCTTTGTGTATTGTGGAAATCCACAAGTTTAGGAACTTTCCTGCGTGAAGCTCATCCATAAGAGAAACTCTACGTTCGAACGTCGATCTATAAACACAAAAAATGTAAACTCATCGCGATTTTGTCAGTGTTTTAAAAAATGTAAATTGGTAATAAATTTTCAGAAAATTTTTCAACTGTCCCGTTCCAACCGACAGATACGCCAAATAGTAAGATTTTCTGAAATCAAATATGTTACATCCCTCCCGCAAACCAAGTCTTCTACCTTATCAATTTAGTTTAATAAAAGTATTATATAAATCTATTTAATTCGAGATCATAGAAGCGTAAATCATAAAAATAATATTATACAGCTTTTACTGAATTTGATTACCCATGATTTATTGTCAATGCAATGCCACCACCATTTATGCTGCCATATTTCTTTCATTTGTTGATAATGTAAAACGTGTTCAAAAACAGTCTGTATTCGTGACAATGAAGTTCTCCGCAGTGACATCAACTATTATCATTAAAGCGATAATATTAAATGAGTCTTACTTTTACAAATCTTGAAACAATAAATATATTTTTTTAATTTTTTCCTTATACAAGCAATATTGAGGATTAGATATTTGGTGCTCATGTATTTTGATACAATAATCTTTTTCTTTATACAGTTCTAAGTACAACAATTTTCAAAAATAATGTTCTAATGAATGTAACCTGACGAGCTAGATAATTACTGATTATTAATCATGTTTAAAAAATAGAAAAAAAATTCGAAGACCATTTTTATTTTTCTTCGTATAGAAAGTATACAGTATAGGAAAGGAAAAAAAATTGCTACAAACTAGAAAAATAGTATATCAAGTTGATATAACAAATGGCGTTCTTATGATAGTAGTGAAAAGCAATAAGCTCGCGAAAGAAAGAATTAGATATAATAAAGTAACAGCGCTTATAATTATATTCCATTAGACATCACATAAAAAAATGCAATATTTAATTTCATTTAAAAGGGAAAATTGTGGGAAAAAATTAGAAATGCAATTATTAAATGATTATGCAATGTCTATGGTTGCGTGTTTCCAAAAATCTGGACAGGGATTTAAAATATTTTGGCTATGTCAAGAGAATAAATAAGATAATACTAAAAAGGTTATTCGATATTCTCATTAACGATTTAATAAACCATAATTAACGTCGATATTCACATTAACGATTTAATCTATCGTTAAATATTACACCAACAGACCTCGATTGGGGTAATTCTTAATATCGTCGCCGGGAACAGGCACCAGTTCCAAAAAGTGGCATCCTTTCCTCACCCTTTTTTTCCATTTTTATGTTACCTTTTTATAAAACAGCTTTGTTTAAACCACTGTTTTTATGTTATAGATCTTATAATGAAATCAATTATTGAGGGCCAAGAGACGAGCTCTTATGATCAATCCAATTAAACTACAGAATTATATTATGGGTATTCAAAAATTAATTTACATTTCACTGATTTATCACAAATTACGTTTCACTTATTTATCACATACAAGATATCTTATTTTTTACTGCTAAAGACCTTGAACTGCTGATTGATCAACCTCTCACTTAGCATGCTCAAGTAAACGACATTAGACTTAAGATGTTTGTCTGAATACCGAAGTATATTCTGAAAAACACTTCAAGTGTTAAAAATGTCTTCTTCAAGCTAAAGCACATACTTACGTATGTATATCTTACGTAGTATTTTAAAGTTTTCCTAGTAATATAATAATAGTTTTTTATATATTATATTACTTGCATTTTCTTAGCCTTTAATAAAAATTAAAGGGTTTAAAATATGCCAGGCTTCAACAACTTCAACTTCCTTTATTCAACAACCAAGGAAAAATTTGCATGACAATTTGAAGTTAAATGCAAGAAAATGCTGCTTAAAGAAAGTATGGAAAGAATTAAAACAATGTCTAGTGGTACAATAATTCAGATATTTAGGGGTTTTACTGTTCTGTACCCAAAAGAAAAAAAATTAAACTTAATAAAATCCCTTACATGTCAATCCGTCAGCCCGCCCAATACAGATGTTTTTCTTACAAGGTTATATTAGCATGTCAACCTGCATGTTTCTTAACATTAAAAATATTTACATGAAAATTTCCAAAAAAAGAAATTTTTTTTACTACTCGTATCGTGTGGGGTATAAATTTAAAGAACAATTCATAAGGATTTCAAAAGAATTATTTTGGAATGTAAGTTAAGATGGAAGAGAGGTGTTGATGAAAATTTCACGAAAATTACTCAGTAATAGTTTAACGTAGAAACTTAACATATTAATAACTATTAATAATAAAATATATTAATCCAGGTATATATTAATATAATAATTAATACACGAAAATGTTGACAGAAATATTTTAAAGGGGTAAAATCCTACATTTTCTTCAAATTTATGTATCCTCCAAAACTGCTAAAGTCAAACTTGAAATAAAAACGGGATTTGCGATATTTTTCTACCTGCGAAAAGTATGTTATACAGGATGAAAAATATTTGTAAATACTTAAAAAGAAATATGAGACACCTCTAAATGTTTAGATGCCTCTCTAAGTATTTACCCTTTGTTCAACGAAATATATCCGTTTAGGCAGTTGTTCAAAACCTCGGTGAAATAATTTTAGCCGAGACGGCGGCAAGTCGACAATGGCGACTTCTAAACGGAGCCAAAGTTCATACCAATAGCCGCCGTTCGACAATCTAACTTTCCGCTCCTATATTAATAATTAAATAGGTCATTGTCTCTTCACTGATTTTCTCCTAACTGGCTCCCTATGGCGTAGCCACGTTCGACATATACCTAGCTATTCAATATTTCATGAAATTTTAATTGATTTCATTTGACAGTGGTCAATCGTCACGGTCAGTTCCATTATATTAATGAACGAGGTTACTGTTTTAGGCCATTGTGTTAATTAAAGGGATTAGTATTTAGAAAATGGCTTAATTAAATAAACCTGATTTTTGGATAATGCTATATAGTAATTACATATTTTTAACTTATTTTATTATTTCAATCTAAGAATAATTAGTTCCTAAGTTTAGAAGAATAGTTTTCCCTATTTTTAATTGAGTCCCTTAAATTTAAGTTTGTAATAAAATGTATTTCGGGTTTTGTTCACTTTAGTAGTAAATATTATTATTAAATATTATTATTATTATTGAGGAATGAATTATTCAAGACAAGTTGACACAACTACGATAAGGTTAGTCAATTATCAGTAAACTAAGGAATAAATTATAAAAATAAAGAAGTATTAAAATTCCAGTTAACTATACTTTTTTTAAGTTAGGGGTTTAGTATTTTTAAGGGGAATGTGGAAAGTAATAAGATTAAAAAAAATTTTTTTCAAATATATATAGCACATCTAAAATTAGAGTCGTATAAATCATATTATCTTTTTATAAAAGGCAATACTGTCTTTTTCTTTCAAATTCTTACATTCTTCAGTTTTAAAATAAATGAAAATTAAAATCAAAAACTGTCTTTGAAATCTTTCGCTATTATAAAATATAAACATACTATTATTATGATCTTTTAATTACATATTCATAAATTAATGAAATGAAATAAGTAATTAAGAATTTTGGCTTATATCTCACTTTTTAACCATAACAGGTTATTTCCTCATGTAACAGATGTTCTACGAATTTGTGTGAACTGATAAGCATATCTCATACATATTTAATCAGTTATAGAGAAAAGTTAATTTCATATTAATACATAATTATAAATGAAATAATTAATTGAGCATTTTGACTTATATCTCACTTATTAAACATAACAGGTTATTTCCTTATATAACATATGTTCTACGAAATTGCGTGAACTGATAAGCTTATCTCATACATATTTAATCACTAATAGAGAAAAGTTAATTTCTTATTCATAAATAATAATAAATGAAATAATTAATTGAGCATTTTGGCTTATATCTCACTTTTTAAAAATAACAGGTTAGTTCCTTATGTAACATATGTTCTACGAAATTGCGTGAAGTGATAACCATATCTCATACATATTTAATCACTTTTTAAACATAACAGATTATTTCCTCATGTTACAGATGTTCTACGACATTGCGTGAACTGATGAGCATATCTATAGAACTGATGACTTATTAAAAACAAATGCTCATTAAGATATTTGTTAAAACTAATCCATTATATTAATAAAAATTATAGGATATTCTAATTATTTGGGGAGATATCAGTGAAAATAACTATTGAATTTAATCAATAATAAAAATATAACAAATTTACAACCTTATATTAATTTTGAAATGTTTTTTAACCAAAGTGTAAGAGTTTTAAGGGACGTTACATTCGAGCCATTATGGAATGTATTTTCAAATACCGCCTCGATAATTGTAATGTCATTAGTTATTCCCAGAAAAGGTTGGCGTTATTAATAGAGTGAATAATCAAAAAGTTCGCAACGGGCTTTGAAGCTTATGTGGCCAGAATGTATTTGCAGTTCCTTAATAAGTACTCTCCGATACTGACGCGGTTAAGTGTTTGAATATAAACCACACGCCACACCATAAAAAACGCTTGGAATATTATATAGAATCTGTATAACAGCCAGCTTTAAGTAAGAGAAAATGGCAATATGCTTCTCTCTAATAAACACGCATGCACGCACGCACGTATGCACGCACGCATGCACGCACGCATGTAATTATAAACGGGAATTTAGTTACCGCTGGAAAATAAATAATGAAATTTGCCTTCATTTAACGATTCATTTAATGTAGATAAGCGTGGCTGCCGTGTTTATATTTTTAGAAAACTGAAGAAAATAATATATTGAAGTTTCAAAATATTTCCTAGGATAAACTTTTTAAAATAATTCTGTTACGTCAAATTACTTTGAAGACATACATTAACCTCGAAACCGAGATGCTGTCAAATTTAATTCGAGTTGCAGAATTGAATTTACCAAAAGATAACTGAGATTTAAAAGAATTCCTTTCGAGACTTAAGAGGAATCATTTGTCTTTGGTTAATTGAAAGAGAAAAAGAACTATTTTGAAAACAACTGTTATTAAACATACAGACCGGTTACAGAAAAAACGCATTGATGCCGGCACCCGAGCGCGCGCGTGCGTTTGCGTTTAATAAAAAAAATGTTTACATATCGCTTATTACAAATTATATCCTTTATTATAAAATTTGTTTACATATCGCTTGTAAACAAATAAATGAAATGAATTCAGAATTCACATTTTTATTTTTTGTAACCGGTCTTTATATTTAATAGCACTCAGTAAAAATAAAGAAGAATATCCGAATATCATTAATTTCTAATTCTATGTGAAATTGTTATAAGGCAACGAATTTTTTTCTCTTTCGCTTTTCTCTTGTAAAGTATATACTTGATAAGATTCACTATGACATTTGATAATCGTATGAAATCTGTAGGTATGGATTTAAATTCATAAAATATTTAAGATTCCAGATTTATTTAGTATTCCCAAAATAACTTTCCTCTGATATTATTTAATTAATTATGATCATGTTTAAAATGTAACGTGAAATATTTTAAACTTTAAAAATAAACACTGATCTGGAAATTAAAGATATTTTATTTTAAACCTACTAATGATATATTTAATAAGTTTTACAATCTTGATTGCCCAAAAGGCTATGATTGTAGTAACTGTGAAATAATTAAGAACGCGACCAAAACTTATTTTTTAGGAAATATTCATTTCTTGATAAGGGATAACTGTACATTTTAACGGTAATCATTAACAATTTTAATTAGGGTAACCCTTAATTACAAACCAACAAAATTAAAACATCTGTACTGTACTTTAATTTCGAATAATTTAAAGAGCAATATAATTTTCTCTTAATTTAAAATTTAATTTCATTATTAAACGGCATATTATATTAACTAATTTTTGCCTTAACGCATATTGGGGGTAAATATTCTATAGATCTCAGGGAAGAAAATGAGGGAGAACATCACTCTGTAATGCATAAAAGAGGCCCAGTCTTCCAAACCGCAAAGGTGAACGCACAATGTATCGAAATAAGAAGATGAACACCATTTTTAATAAATTTTTATTTAAACAAAGTGATCTCCAAATGTTTCACTTTGCGGCCTCCTATCGACCAGCAGGTTCGCCACTAATTATTCAAGTTTCATTTTTCTTTAACTTTTTCGCCGCTACTGGGAAAAGTTTCGATTTGCTTTTTATTTAAATATGTATTTACGGAAACAAGATTAAATAAATTAAGGAGAGGACGGCTGGTGTTGAAGCGTTATGACACTTATGACACTTTCGACACTTTCGACTTGTCGACGCGGGCATAACATAGATTTTTGACGTGCGCCGTGCTATAACTATACCCTAGTTATACCTTATTTAAAATGGCAGCAGATCGATTTAAACCTCCAGTGACTAGTGAATAACAAGCAGCATCCAGTAGATCACTAAACACAGATTATAAATTTTCTTTTTTTTTATTTTCTGTACTTCTAAAATATAACATTGTTACCTTTTCCTTTTTTATTGTAAAATTAATACATTTATGTTTTGTTTCAGACTATACATCAAATTTTACGATGCAGATTCAATTTTAGAAAATATGATAAAATGTCACATTATTTTTGAATTGAGTTTCATTATAGAAATAATACAGCGGAACCAGCTCAAAATATCGACGAAGAATTTGAGAAGTACCCACAATATGTTGATGATTCCAAAAAATCCATTTAAGAGTTTGATTTTCAAAATGAACCATATGGAAGACCTAAGAGCAAGGTGTGATAGTGGAAGCGAATAAACGTCATACTATGTGTGAATTGGTAACATCATTTGACGTTACTATCTCATCAATTTTTAACCATTTGGAACTAATCGGTAAGGCGTTCCCTATTCCTTAAACGAGCGTAAAAAGGAAAATCGGTTCAAAGCATGCCTTTCTTTCTTGTTGTGACGTAAAGGCGAAACATTTTTCCAGCAGTATGTTAAATACGATAAAAAATGTATGCTCTTTGACAGTCACTAGCGTTTGGAGTAATAGTTGAACACATATCAAAGTGTCAAAATATACTAACAATTAATAACATTCAAATAATAATATTTGGTTGTAGTTCGAGAAGATTTGTACAATTATCTCTCCGATAGGCATGGTTGCTTTCTTTTGCTTTTAAATTTATTCTAGGTATATAGAAAATTATGATCCCAATAGAGGTTTATATGATAATTCTTAAATAATTTCTATATATATTTATAAATATATATACATATATATATATATATATATATATGTATGTATATTTATATATATATATATATATATATATATATTTATATACATATATATATATATATATATATATATATATATATATATTTATAAACAGGAAATGGACATGGAAAATAAAAAAACGGTTGACTTTTTCTAAAATATTCGTATATAGTTCTCCGCACTAAATTTAGTTCTTTTAAAAAATTTAGAAAAAATCCTTATAATATTACTCACGTGTCCTTTAGAAATTCGAAACTACATATATCGATAAAGAATGTTCGCCGTGTGTTCCTCCCCTTTGTCTCCGAAACTTTCAAAGAGGGAATTATGAAAAAAAACAGTGTAACCAAAAGTTAAGCCTAAATTTATAAGAAAATTAAAGCGATGTTTCTAAATTATGTAGTTTTGAGATATTAACGACTTTTTATTGTAGAAACAATATTGATGTTATTTTCACTCTCCGAAATATATTACCTACTATGTATTTGAGAGGACTAATATTGTGGATAGTGTGATAGAAACTTCTATGTAGCCGCAAAAGTAAATATATACCAAGGTAAGTATGAAACTTTCGTAGTGCAAGTTCTATTTGTACTTAATTTTTTTGTTCCATGTAGAGAGTGCATTTTAATTTAAATTATAAAAATATATTGTTTGTATACCAAGTTAGAAGAAGAAATAAAGTCATTTAAAAATAACCATCGGATAAAATTATTACCAATAAGACAAATATATACATATATATATATATATGTATATATATATATATGTTTATATATATATATATGTTTATATATATATATATATATATATATATATATAAACATATATATAACAATAAAAATGCAACAAGCAAGAAAAGAAAGGTCCCGCTAACTCGTTCCCATCGGGAAAGTCACAAATGTCGTTTGCTGCTTGAGGAAAAAACATAAGAGATGAACAACAGAAGATTCACCAATCAAAAAACAAAATCGGACAAGTATTTACGGAAGGATATTTTTACGAACGTAGATCCGCTGTGTTATTCTTTATGTTTGAAAGGCTCGAGTACGTCATGGATGACAAAACGAATTTTCATTTAAATCAAGTTATGCTTTAATTTTGGCAAAAATATAATGTAATCGTAACGGAGTAATATAATTTGTGTCTATGGCACCTCACACCAAATGTAAGTTTAAATTTTACTGCCAGTTAATGCTCCCGCAACAAATCTAAGGTAATTTTCCATAAGCAACTTCGGGTGTACCGTAAAACCTGCTAATCACAAATAAGGCCTCCTAATCAAATTTGCTTTTAACTTTTCATTGTCGAATCGTGAAAAGCAAACTTTCGCCTGTTTACAGAAAACTTCGCACGCTGAATGTGAAACTCCGGCGACTCGATGAAGATTGTGTCACTTGTTCGAAATGGTCGTTTGCTTAATTAATAAAAAGCCTAATCACAAGTTCAATTCAGTCGCCTGCTATTGAGGACTGCTTTCGATTGTACACATTTATTTTTATTACAGTTTGAGAATAGTTAAGATATATTCTTTGTGGTACAAAAAAATATACATAAAAATTCTGTAAAAGTTCAAAAATTACTGATAAGGAAGGTGGATTTATCAATGTCTATCTTTCCCTTTTCTCTCACTGTCTGCGTATGTTTGCTCTCTCCTCCTCGATTGGATGACTATATTAGGATGAAATGTGACGCAAAGGAATTGATAATCCAAAAACTTACATATTAAGAATAGGTCCGATATAAAATTTATAAATATTCTTAAACAATTATTTAAAAAAGTGAGTAATTGAATTTCCCAATTTTATTATTTGAGAGCGCTTAAAATAATTCCGCTCTCTGTGTCAAATATAAATTTTTGATTACTTGTCAAATTATGGTTTTTGCTTTATTTTTAATAACAGTGTTTCACTGACTAATGTAATAAATATTTTTTTAATTGCAGTTTAAACATGAAGATCTACTATTTTTTTATTTTATATATAATATAATTGTAACAATGTCAGCGGAAAATACGAAGTAATGTTCAACAAAATAATAATATAAATATTACATGACATATAAATAAAGGGATAGATCATCAATATTTCAGGAAAATAGACTTTTAAAATCAACATTATAAAATAATTGTAATCATGAAAATAGAAACTGCTGAATCGTATCATTTTATTAATGAAGTTAAACCTATTCATCGACAGCAAGCAACAATTATCGAAATTTCACGGAAATAGATTTGTGAAATATCACATTGGAAAAAAGTTACAATTACGAAAATAGAAACTGCTTAATCGTCTCATTTTATTAATAAGTTAAACCGATTTACTGCCAGAAAGTTTTAAATGTTGTAATACAAATCTATCCAGTTTAAAACTTTACTGTAATTAGGCTGGGTATTTAGGAAATAAGTCCAACTTCGTGAGTGATATGTGATACTATTTGACGTGGTTATTGATTATTCAATTTAATTTCTTTAATGCTTACACGTAGTAATTTTTCACCTTTGTTCCGTAAGTATGTCCAAAGAGTCATAAATGGATAAGATTTTGATTATAAATAGAACCTATCTACTAAAATGGTCAGACATTTCTTCGAAAGAAAATATTCAAACAAAACAGTCATGTATTTATTTACAGCTGACTTCATCCGTAACATATCACCTTTCCCACAAAGATTAATGATATAATTAAGACTAAGTGTGCTTAGCGATATGGTGCAGTAAATCACTTTCAAGTTAAATCCTAAAAAACATTTTCTTTGCAAAAAGGTTGAAGAAAAGTCGACCTACTTCTATCTCCAGGTCTCAGCGACGGGTAGCGCTTTAGTCGGCTCATCCGGTTCAGTACACAATCTATTTACTGGGTCGTAAATTTTGATTATTAGTTGTAATGTTAGATAAATATTGACTACGTCGAACTATGTTGAAATACCTCTATTTTACTCAAGTCAACAGTATTGATTCTAAACTGACCTCAATATCAAAAACGAGTGAAAGTATAAAACCATAATCATATCTACTGATGCCGCCGTACTTGTGTAATTAAGTTATTTGATTAATATTTTGGATATTTATTTTTTCTTCGGACTATTTTAAGGCCGCGTTTTATTTTACTTTCAAAAAAATTTAAAAACTTAGCGCGACATAATGCACCTGTAATATTCTCTCTCTGCTTGGGCGAATACGTCGTACCGAACATCATCACAATGCTTTCGAAAATCTTTTAATTCAAATCTCTCTTAAACTATAGACTAAAAGTATAGAATACCCAGGATTTTTTTAAAATATAACGCGGTTCGCTCCGAATTTGTGATATGTACACATTACATAACTTAGGGCAATCTGGAACTGAACATCTGCATTCCATTGTATGTTATTTTTATACAATAATCTTTTTATATTTTTAGTTGTAAGTACATAAATTTTCATAAATAATTCGCTAATGAGTACAACGTGAAAGCTCTAATTAATAATTAATAAAAAATCATACATAAAATAAAAACCGACCAATAATTTGTAAAATGTAAAAATTATATGGGTGATTTTGTTAAGTACCGTAAAATAACTATGCATGTGTGACGGTTTAGACACGAATGACTAAAGTGGGTAAGATATATATGAATAGAAGTGTGTAATGTTTAAGTATCGTCAATGGTTTGGTGTGTATGAAAAACTGCATAAATCGAACTAATTAATTTATATAAACCGTTAAATACATTGAAACGTTTTAATTTTTTATCTTCATGCTAATTATGTGTAATTTCCATAAAATTTGATACAGACACGGGAAAACAAGCACTAATGATTTAAATATTTACGGCCATAATTGAAATTGTAGCTCCAACAATGGCTGACATATTCAAATATTCTTGACTGTTCTCCATTTTCCTTTAAACGAAAAAGTTGTATATGCCTAATCTTACCCCAAACTCGTATACCTCCTCCATTCCCACGACGGAACGGATGAGGTATATGAGTTTAGGGTGAGAGGTTGTTTGTTTGTGTGTGCAATCCAATGTTCCCATTTATCTCCAAAACGGCTTGACTGATTTAGGTACGGTTTGCTATAAAATGTTAGTGTTTCATGGTTCCTAGATAGTTGTTACGTTGATTACTCACCAGGCGACGCCACAATAAACATTTTGTTGCAAACGAATGTTCCCGTTTATTTCCCAAACGGTTTCCAGTATTTGTCTCCAGAATATTTGGAAATAATCGGCGATAGTTCTTAGATAGGTGTTACGGCAGTTACTCACCAGGGGGCACCGCAATAAATATTTTGTTGGAAACGATGTTCCCATTTATCTTCAAAATGATTTGACCGATTTCAACACGATTTTCTGAAAAAAAATTGGGACTAATCGGCGATAGTTTTGAAATACATCTTATGGTATTAGCTCACAGGGGGCGCTGCAACATTTCGTTTGAAACAAATGCTGCCATTTTCCTCCAAAACCGTTTGACCGATTTAAATACGGTTTTCAGTAAAAAGTTTGGGATTTAACGGTGAAGGTTATTATTATTATGTTATTAACTCGTCAGGGGGCGCTGCAATAAACATTTTCGATTGATCTAGATCTGTGGCCTTTCTTCGGTTTCGTCGATATGTGATCCACGTAACATGTTTCTCAAGCCCTCTAATTCTTCAAATGCTATCTTATTTTATGGATTATTGAAGAGGTTTCTTTGATTTAGATCACTTATTACACAGTCTAAAGATCGCACGTTTTTTTAAAGCTTACTTATTAAGATTAGGACAGATGAAAAAGATTTTAGTCGAAAAAGTATCAAGTAAAAAGCAAAATAATTTTTTTTTTAAATGAGAATGTAGTCGTTGTAACTAAAAAACGATCAATAATGTTCTTGAAGACCCACTACCCCCCCTCCTCGATTAACAGAAAGTAAGGACCTGTTAATAGAGTTAGTAACCCAAGAAAATCCATCGGAGCTGCCATACCATACCTATGCCTAGAATTTTGCAGTTTTATAAGTTCGTGACTAACTGAAATCCTCTTAGGTGTGTAAGTAGCTTTTCTATGCTACTACAATGCAATTGATATTGGAAACGGAAATGGTAATTGCAGCACCGACGGATTTCTTGGGTTTGTAATTATTTTAATGGGTTCTTACTTTCTTTTGGTCGGGGGGTTCTGAAAAAAAATTATTTATTGCTTTTTCAGTTACAACGACTAATTCCGTCGTGGGTTTTATTATAAAAATTCAATTTTGATTTTTATTCCTTAACGATTTTTGACTTATGTTACCATTATATTTTACTGCATTAGTTTCGAAAGATTGTGAACAGATTGAACATATCCCATATTTAACATTTTTTCATTCAATACCCAGTATATATACCTGTGTATATATACTGGGTATTGAATTTAAATAATTGTTTATTTAAAATTTATAATTACTCAAAATCTAACTCAAAAACTAAATAATTTCAGTCTGATTTTAAAGCAATTCATGGTATGTCATTAGTACTTCCTAACGTGACTGACGAGTGATTGACGATGTGCGTCTTTTATTGAACAAAATTCAAATATTTATCACAATATTACTAGAATCAAATAATCCCTTTACTTTTGTTGGCTTTGATGGTCTTATTACCGATTTAATAAATCGTTATATCTTTCACAACCATGCTTCAATTGGTTCAATTCTTAATATCGTTGCCAGAAACATGCACTATTTCAATAAAATGGTGTCATACAATTTTTCTTTTCATTTTACTGTTACCTTTTGATAAATAACTTTGCTTAAATTCTCATTTATATGCTGAAAACATTGTGATGAAACCAATTATAGCATTGATATTTTGATAGTGGGTTAAAAACAAATTCATAAATCAATCCAATTAAACCGCAGACTATTGTTATTGGTACTCAAAAACTAACATTGAAACAAATAATATTTCATTGATTTATCGTAACTGGTCATTGAAGGCTTTTATAAGTAATATCTTATTTTTTTACTCTCAAAAACTTTAAACTGCTGATTGGTGAAACTCTCAAATAGCTTTACCAAAGAAACGACATTAGACTTAAGGCTTTTTTTCAGAAGACAGTTAACATATTTTGAATAAATTTCAAAAATTTCCAAAAAGGTCTGAATAAAGACAATGTGTATACTTGTCAAACTTTACTTCTACCTATCCTAGTTTATGGATACGTATGTTATATAAATTCAACCGCACAATTTCTCAATGAAATACGATGGTTGTAAAATCAGTGTATTCATTTCGCCATCAGTCAAAAATAATATAACTACGTTACGTACGTGACGTACATCTTTTATAACTTTTATATAATATCTTCATCAATACTCTCACGACTTCATATACGATCCAAATTTCAACATCTTCCCGCCCATGTTCATGAACTTCAAAGGAAGAGAAGACCCTTCTAATCATTAAGCGCATAAAATTAATTAAAAAATATATTTAACATATACCAACTAAAAATATGTAATATACTATATATAAACTTACAAATTCTACCCTCAGTGTTTAAATCGCGTCTGAATTTTCATTACCTGAAATAATCTACGAAGCTATATACTAAGGATCAAAGACCTCATTCTTTATTGTATTTAATTCATTTTTCAATAATTGTGTTTTTATTTAAATAAAATCTATATTCGTATTATTATGTTTTATAATCTATATTCCTATTATTTGTCTATTACCGCATCAGTTATCTGCATCAGGTATCACAATCTAAAACTACATTAATATTTCTTGCTTGTCGAATTGAGGTTGAATATATAATACTTATCTTATAACAATATATTTTCCCTCTGTGTGTAGTTCTATAATTTAATAAATAAATGAATAAACAATAAAAGGTGTACAGTATAATTTCCCATAAGTATTGAGTTTGTGTAAGTATTTGTTTGTTATTTCTGAAACTACTTAATTTTCATTGGCAATATTCTTGACAATATTTTCAGTAGACAGATTAAAATTAGTCAACAATTTTCTTTCGTGTAACCATAACACCAGTCCAGCTCCGTTCGACGAACGGCCGGGAATCGAACCCGGGTCTCCGCGGTGCGCCGCGTCGTCAAAGGCCGTATGCCTTGTGACCAACCCAACACACCACGGTGACGATACATTATGAAACACATAGTACAAAACTACAATAAAGTAAAACGTAAACATTATGGTATATTCTGAAAGAATATGTATGTAACGAAAAGTTAGTAGAAAAATAAAACAGCTACGCGTTAATTTATTATACCAAATCATGACGCCTAATCGTACCAACCTTTCCACTCGGCTTGGTTGTCCGTCACTGAATTGTACCATTTCAGTGAATAAATGTATAACCCGTTTTGACAGAATTCTTAGTCGCTATAAAAACATAGAATTTTGAAAATATTTCTTTGAAAATATATAAATAAGCCACATATATAAACAGTTATCGACTCAAAACATCGAGTACTTTATTATTGTCTTCCATCCAAACTTTGCATCAGATATATACATGTATTTACCATGATGCCTCCAAAGTAACATAAAAGTTTTATCTATTATTGTTAATCGCATAACTAGGTATTATAACCTTCTTAAAAATATGTCGCGTTCACAAAAAATTTGCATGTCCCTATTGCATGCTGTATGCTTAACGTGCATGCTTTCTATCAACCTTCTCAATTTGTATGTATCTATATTTATTTATTTAACTATCATATTTTGCCAAAGAGTTTATTCAGTTAGATGTATAAAACGAAAGACAAGAGATTACAAATTTAACTTGTATGTGTGCTTCTCAAACAGACGCTAAATTTAAGTTCGGCCCGTATAATGGTTTTAAAGGTTACAAAATTATTTAATAACTCTGGTTACTTTAGAGTGCGTAGTATGATTTTCTGATTTTCATAAATCCTGAAATTTTAAATAAACTACTAAATGACTCTTTTTGTCCGAACTGTTAGTTATACGTGGGTTAGTTTTGTTTATCACTATGCTAAATTAGAAGCTTCTGTGTCAAAAAATTACTAAAAGGACAGATGGAAGGACAAGTGAGTGATCACAGAAAAGTTGTTTTTCCTTTGAATTTTTCTTCAAAGCTTACATATTTATCTGCTTACTCATATTTTCAAGTTGTAGAAACTCGGCTGAATAATTAGAAAAGTAAATAAATAAAATAATTCGGTTTTCCAATGATTATATTTGTAATTCTCGCCATCACTCTTTTTTATATTCGTGAACCTCTTATTTACTAATTCTTTATAAAATATCTGTTGCACCTTTTTCGACCTTCATCCTTAAATATTCCTTATCGTGTGTTTTGCTTATTATTGTCATTTTATTTAAAAAAAACACGATGACGTTAATATTGAGAATTATTCGAATATTTCATTGATTTACTTCTATTCCTTGTCGTTTTTCCTCAAATTTCACAACATATATAATAGTTGCAAAACCAAGGGCATATTGTAAATCATCAAACAAATAAACCGTAATAAAACATGTTGTATTTTACAATTACTAATTAACCCACATACCGAAGGAAAGACTTTCTTCTTTTCTAAGCTTTATGTCATCCACAAATATGAAAGAAAATTTAATTTAATATTATATTTGACACAATTATTATTCAATTGCCCTCCCAATACCAACGATTTAAACGAAACGATTGTTTATTGAAACATTCCATATATTTTAGTGATAATCATGATTAAATTTTACCTATCCGACTTGTGAAGCTGTCAAATATGTAAAATTTCTTTAAAAGTGTCATCGTCCATACACTTTTTTGGTATAATGTGCTATAAGTCTAAATAGAATCCGCTTTTTAACGGTAATTATTGTTTAAAAAGCAAAAGAAAATTTAGCTACAGTCTTAAATGAGTAAGCTTATTTTCATTAATAATGATGTTTCATATAAAGTTCGTCTATTATATTTAACGAAATAAGAGTATTTGTCTTTTTTATAGTAACGTGTAAATTCTTTTCATATATTTTTTCCAAATTATTTGTTTCTATCTGGTAAAAAATGTAAGAGGAATAATGTATTTTACACATCACCCAACGTCCTTTATCATAACAATAATCAAGCAAAAAGTTGCATAGCAATTTTTAATATCAGAAGTTGCCGCTAAAGAAATCTGTGAAAATAATTGTAACAATATACAAAGATACATTAATTTAGATTTATAAAGTGTTTTTTTAGAATTCTACATCTAAAAGAAAAAAAATATTATATCCGCCCGCCAGCCTGCCTATCACAAACATATACGTCACAAGTTTGGAATTGTGAAAAAGCATGTCAACATGCAAATATCTTAAAAGCAAAAATTTTTATATGGAAGTTTTTTAGGTAGATAAAGTATTAGGTTTTTTTACTTCATGTATTGTGTGGGGTGGGGCATAAATTAAACGAACGACCCATAAACATTCCAAAGCAATTATCTTGGAATGTTATGGAAGACGTTTTTAAAAGTATTGATGAAAATTTCCCGATAATTACTCGGAAGCTATAATATAGTATATTAATTAAAAATATTATTCAACAAATATCTCAGTACTTATCTCAATAGTTTAATATACAAAAATGTTGGCAGAGGAATTTTAAAGGATCAAAATACTTCATTTTGTTTTAACTTATGTGCCGTGTGGTTTATTAATTGAGGTAAAGGTTAAGAAGATTCCAAAGGATCAGCTTATAAAAAGTCGAAAATTATTTGTTAACCTATACACATAAAGTAGTTTTAAAGAAATTAACGAAAATATTCCCAAAAGATGTTCTGAACTGTTCAAAACTGTTAAAAGTCAAAATTATAAAAACGTGATTTGCAACATTTTTGTGCCTACAAAAGGTATATTAGACAGTAAGAAAAACAATAATATTATTTATAAATAATACACCCTTAAATGTTTTTATGTACCTATAACTGTTACGAATCATCGCAGTGCGAGTTCTACCTTTTATACAACAAGTGTTTTTTTAATAAATCTCATATACACAATTAAATGAAACTACGTGATGTATTATTATTTCTACTATCTTTAATTCCTTTACCACGACCTAGGTTTCGTTGTATTACAACATCTTCAGGTGGGATATTAGCAAAGATTCTATCTTTCGATCTTTGCTAATATCCCACCTGAAGATGTTGTAATACAACGAAACCTAGGTCGTGGTAAAGAAATTAAAGATAGTAGAAATAATACTACATCACGTAGTTTCATTTAATTGTGAATAATGCATTTCTACAAAATTAACGCTAAATATATTCAAAATCTCATATACTTTATATACAGAGTAACTTCCCTCGACAGAATAACGGCTCCTTTCCGACAAGTTCAGCAATTTACAACTCTTAAGAAATAAATATAAAAATCTTCAGTACTAGGACATAAGTTTTTAACATCGTTTGCCCTAGTACACGTTTGTATAAGTCGAATTCGTGGTAAAGGTATACGTGGTAGGTAAAGACTTAGTGTTTATACAAAATTTTTTGGTAGCGCATACTTAAACAGAGTCACCATTCAGGAAAAATGCTTAATTATATAAAATCACAAATCGTTGTTAAAAACATCTTGGTCGGATATTTTTTTAAAAACATGTTCTAACTTATTGTTACATATAGGTTACATAAATAAATATCTGTATACACATATGTATACATACATGTATATGTGTGTGTGTGTGTGTATTTTTTCATTATTACAATAGCAAGTGTCACGGTGAATAGTAAAAAACAGATTGTTTTCCTAAGCGACATTGCGATACTGGTTTGTTAACGTAATCTAGCTCCACGATTTATCATTTATTCAACGAAATATATACGTTTAAAGAGTTACTTAATACCACCATAAACTCATTTCAACCCAACGGCGGCAAACCGACAATGGCGACTTCTAAAGAGCAGAAGTTTGTGTCACCAGCCATACTTCGTAAACCTACTGGCCTTCAAGTCATTGTCTCTTCACTGATTTTCTCTTTACTGGCCCCCTACAGCGTAGCTACTTTCGTTCTATACCTGGCTATTCAATGTTTCATTAAATTTTAATTGATTTCATTTGATAATGGCCAGTCCCATAATATAGATGAACGAGGCTACCGTTTTAGGCAATTGTGTTTATGACCCGTACTTTTAATTGAGCTTTTAAATTTACGTTTAAAAAAAGGAAATTTCAAATTTTTGTTCAATATTAGTATTTAATATACAAAAATTAATAAATATTTAAACAAAAGTTAAAAAAATAAATAAAAAATATTCAAGAAAAATTTTAATAACTGCGAGGAGGTAAATAAATTATTAGTAAATTAGAGTAGACATTATAAAAATAAAGAAGGATCGAATTAATTAGCGAACTATACTTCTTTGAATTTGGGTGTATTGAGGAAAATTAGTAATTTTTCCAGTCATTCTTGCAGATGTAAAATAACGCATGTAAAATCAGGGTTGTATAAATTATATTGTCTTTTATAACAACTGTCTTTTTCGTTCAAATTCTCATCTTCTTCAGTTTTTAAAGAAATGAAAACCGCAATCAAACTAGTGACTGAAATCTTTTGCTATTAGAAAATATGTACATACATATTTTTATTATGATATTTAAATAGCGTTATTATAATTAATAATAATGTAAAAAAGTAATTAAGCATTTGGTTATATCTCACTTTTTAAAACATAGTAGGTTATTTCTATATGTAAAACAATTCCCCCAAAAAATTGAGTAAATTGATGAATAATAAATTGAATCACTGTTATAGAATTAAACTATTGATTTGATTATTAAACGCTTATTAAAATATTTGTTAAATTTTGTTTAAGGTAATCCATAATATTAATTAAATTGTAGGCACGTTCCGATTACCATAGAATTATACCAGTGAAAATACTTTTGTAATGAATCAATAACAAAATATAACTAATTTACCAACTATAATTGGTTTCAATATATTTGTTTATTGTATTTTTTTATTAAATTCAAAAGTTTCGAACGACATTGTACAAATGTATTTTTAGAGGGCGCCTCGATAAATGTAATGTCATTAGTCAGTCCCAGAAAGGGTTGGCGTTATTAATAGTGTGAATAATTAAGAAGTTCACCACGGGCTTAGTAGATTGTATTACGAAAATTTATTTTCCGTCCATTTATTACTCTGTTAATAATTCACAACGAAAATTTGTTTCAAACACTAAAAATTATATGATACCTATCGAAATGGGTATGTTGTAGATATTGGAATATAGGACATGCAATCGTGGGTTTTAATACTGACAAAATTGCATCTACTCAACAATATATATAAGCTATAAGTGAAAAGAAACAGAAATAGGCTTTTATCGAAAAAACACCTTATTTATAAATTTCCGTACATAAAAATATAAAAACAAAACAAACCCTTATAAGATTACACATCTGTCTCTTCGTCTGCCACAGTTGTCATTCTCAGGAACTTTTTGTTTTTTGAAACGAAGAAATTTTATATCTGAGGATTGCCCATCAATATTGCTTTCCGCAAGAACTATTAATTGTGATGAGAAAAATTATTATTTGCAGGTGTAGTCATAAAGTATACAATATGAATCAAAGGGCGCAATGTCCGGCAAATTTGGTAGATGAGTGAGTAAAACCCAGCCAAGCTCCAATATTTTATCACGAGTACGTTTTGCAGCATGTAGAAAATAGATTCGATCATGTTGACTACTCAGTTTGTTAGCTAATCGGTCCAATTGTTCGCAATAAATATCTGCATTAAATGTAGATCCATCTGGAAGCAACTCTTGATGAATAATGATATTCCACCAACAGCTGAGCATCACCTGTTTGGCACTTATTTCAGGTTTGGCACTGAAACTCCTGTTTATCCGACACGCAGCCACTGACGTTTGCGTGTATGGTTAACGTTTGTAATCCAATTCTTATCGCCAGTTACTAACTAATTCAGCCAGTGAAAGTTACGTTTCAATGGGAATAACTTTTGACAAGTATCAACTCAGCACCGAAGGTGATATGATAACAACGTGGGTTATCCACACACCGTATTTTGGAAACTCTTCCCCAGTACATTCAAATGTGTTTCTATGGTACCATGACTAGAGTGTAGCTCATCTGCCAATTGATGTCGTCAGTCGAGGATCCTACTCAGTTAGATGTAATTGTTGAACGTCCAATTCAACATGACATTCAATATAGTAGTCCTCATTCCAGAATTTTCTGAATTAAATCTTTGTCATCGCGTAAGATATCGTGGACTCGTCCATCGTTTATATTATTTATAGCGGTCTGTGCATCTTGACTCTGACGAAATATGTAAAATAATAGAATCTGTATTTGATATCGATTTAAATGCGTTATCCTCTATGTGATTCACTTAAAGCTTCGGCGCTGATTGTTGCCAACTGAATGCACTTTGGCCTATTTATACCCTGCAATAAAACCTTCTAGATGTTTCGGGAATCTTTCTAGAAAAGTCCCAAAGTTGTGGGTAAAAACTTACTAGCCAACCTAATAAATATATTATTTTCTTCTGTCAGACAGCCAAATTAATGCAAATTTCATTACTCATTTTTTCAGTGGCAACTGAATTTATATTCATAACGCGCAAACTTGCAATACAATTCAGTAAATTCTAACCTTCACAAAATACAGCCAGTATTCTAAAAAATCTCACGCTGCGTAATAATAAAAATTCTCAATTAAATGAAACTACGTGATGTAGTATTATTTCTACTTTTTTTTAATTTCTTTACCACTAAAAGTGGTAAAGAAATTAAGGAAAGTAGAAATAATACTACATCACGTAGTTTCATTAATTGTGAATAATGAATTTCCACAAAGTTAACGCAAAATATATTCAATAAATAAAAATTCTATTAAAATTTATTTAAATATTATTGGATAACCCTTGAATTCTACTTTTAATTTCATATCGTATGGGATACCATTAAAAAAAACTACGCTGTAAGAAACTAATTATTTTAAAAATTTGGTAAGACACTTCCAGATATATTTCAAAAAAATGTTTAAAAAAATTGCATAAATTATTTGTATCCAAAAATGTGGCGTAGCATAACTTGTTAACTTACATATGTAAGTCTCAGTAGTAAATTTATGAAAATTCATATGAAAATTTTAAAAGGGAAAAATTAGGTATCCTTTTTTTCCTAACTTCTTCTGTTGTATGTGATATAATTTGGAAGAGTGATTTGACGGATGCTAAAGATATTTTTTTTTATTTAGTGTATCATATTACGTATCCCTAGATACCTTATTGAAAATATCCACAAAAATGTATTTCGTACTCGGCTATATCTTCAAAACCGCTAAGGAAGAAATATGAAAAAAACACAATTGCTAAAAGTTTACCTAAAGTTAAATACAAAATTGGGATAATAATAGTAACTTTTATAATTTTTAAAAACAAATTTAATAAACCATTTTTACTGGCATGGATCGGCTGGGTGTTATTTTTTAAATATGAGAATTTTAAATATGTCAAGGATGGTATTTTCATTTAACGATAATTCAATTTCAGCTGACTTATACGGAAATGCTAAAACGCTTTGCCTACCTATTTCAATCTAAATAATTTTATTAGACCTTCCTTGTCATGGCCTAGCTTTTATTATTACTCTAGTCTTATTTGAAAGTTTTAACATAAATCGAAGCAAATATTATTAATGCGATTATAGAAAACCAAACTATATATATATATATATATATATATATTATATATATATATATATATATATATATATATATATATATATATATATATATGGCATATGTATATACCAATCCAAAAATAATTTCATTAATTTGTTGATTACTATTTTTTGAAATAAACAAACTTGGCTCCCAATACCTTCGTATAACAATCAAGATGTAAGATGAACACATGAGCCTCTTTATCAGTAAAATTGGTTCTGCATTTTGATTTAAGTTACACTTAATTAAAATTAGAAACAAAAAAAATAGACCGCTCGTATCCCATTTCCTATGAAAAAGTGATTTCTTGTACATTCAGGGAAGTCCAACGTGAGAACATCATCGCTAATACCTTGTCCATGATAGCATATGGAATAAGGTCTAAACATATAAATAGGCAGATTAAATACTTGTTTTTACGTGCATATGCAATATTAATTTCCAAACTCTGTAGCTACGTTCCAAAGTTTTACTTAGCGATTTAAAATACATGCAAATACGACAGTACACAAACTATTTGTACAAACCTTACTCTTGTTTAATGCGCCCGCAACAAGTTTAAGACAATTTTCAATAAAGTAAAATATACGCGAGCTATTATCAACTTCAAATACAGCGTAAAATATACTAATTATGAGTAAGGCCTCTTAATCCAATTCGCTTTTAACTTTCTCATTGTCGAACTGTGAAGAGCGAATTTTCGCTTGTTTGCAGAAAACTTCGTGCGCTGAATACGAAACTCCGACGACTCTATAAAGATTGTATAGGTTATTTGAACTGGCCATTTGCTCAATTAATTAAACCGCCAAATTACAAGGTCGATTGAGTCGCTCATTATTGAGGACTGTTTTTGATTGGGATATATGTGTACACATATATTTTTATTATAATACAGGAGTAATGTGAGAGAAAAAGGGAAGTTATGTCTCATTTATTTACAAACTTCAATGTACACAATGAATACATATATAGCGCCATCAAAATAGTTTAAGGTGAAATATGTCAAAATAAGCCTTTTTATTTTTTTTTAAATTCAACGCATGAAGTCCCTCTGAATAGGACCTCTAGTCGAACAAATCAAAATTTCTTTTTATAAAATTTTAGAATTGATACCTGTATGTATAATTGGAGATAACACATTTACCAATCGTTATGCATAAATTAAGTAGTACTTTGCCCACTTTTTAACCGAAAGGAAATCCATTAAGTAAGAGTACTCTAAGTTTTCTTCGAGAAATTTCCATATTCTGTTTGTTCTTTACTTGTCAAAACCCCGTTGCTACGAAGATTGAATATCATGATCCTGATATATATATGACTTAATATATTAATATACTTATGTACGAAAAAAGGTAGTTTTATAATGGTCCGCCAGATGGCGGTATCCGTTTTACTTTCACTAAATATATGTACTTTTAATCACATGCAATTTTGACAATAAACATCTTCTAAATTTTCAATTTCAGTGCCATGTAATTAGGTTCACAATATTATATAACATTCAGTGAACAGAACATTTTAATTAAAATAATTGCAGTAATGTTAAAAGGGAATGTAAAATATATATTTTTTTACTTAACGGTAAATACATGCATGTTACATAACGAATAAATAAAATCGTAGATCATCAGAATGTCAACATCGTCCTATTGAAAAAAAATAATAATAACAAATGAAAAAGGTCTGAATTATATAATTTTATTAATGGAGTTAAACCTATTAGTAGCCAACAAACTTTAAACGGTACTGAAAGGAAGCTGATTTCCATATAGAAAGTGAGTCCAACATCTTGAGCTCAATGGAAAATCGGTGGGACGTGGTTATTTTTTTATTTTAATTATTTATTACTTAGACATATTAATTGTTTACTTCTATTGCAATATCAATTTGGGAATTTATTTCTTTGTTCGCTACTATGATGATATTCGTTAGTTCCACACTATTCTTTAATATATACTTACCCGTTTCATATTATAGCTTACCCGTATTTTAATTCTCATGAAATTTTGTCTTAAATGTTTAGAATCTACAGAAGTATCCCAGACACGATTTTTCTAGAATTTCATTGTATTTCCCTTTTTTATTTTTGAAATCAAGTATAATAACATATAACATGACATAAAATAAGCCATATTTAAAATATGACATAAAATAAGCCTACGTGAAAAAATAACACATAATATTAAATCATAAATGAATTAAATTCCACAATAATTTCATTTAAAAATCGTATATGTTGGCATTAGTTCGTGCATGCATGCGTGGTTTTGTGAGTGTGTGTATGCGAGCCTGCGTCCGTGCATGCGCTCGTGCGAGCGTCCGTGCTACGCACCCTAGCACGGAGTGCTTGTGAGTGAGTATGATTGTATGCGTGCGTGCAAGTTTGCTTGCGTCTAGCACAGAAGCAAACTTGAACTTGTGTGTTTGGTTTCGAATTAAAATTATTCATAAACTAATAGCAATTTATTTATTTATATTATAATCTTCAAAAACGTTTCGCTACTTTTTCTAGCTAATATAAAAATATCGAATTAAAAAGAAAGTCATAAATTTATTCACAGTTGACATATACGCTAATATATTTACCTTTGGCACAAAGGTTAACGATCTAATTAATACAAAGTGTATTCAACGATACGGGCAGTAACTCACTTTCAAGCTTCTTCCCCAATGGCATTTAATTTTCAAACAGTTTGAAGCAAAATCAAGCAATGTTAGGGTCTTAATAATGGGTATTGCCTTAGTTGGCCGATCCGGTTCAGTCTATCAGTCTGTTTAATTAGTCATGAAAATTTTATTAGTTGCAATGACAGACTTGTTTATTAACTGTGTCGAATAGCATGAACTATTTCTTTTTTTTATATAACTTATTCAAAACATCGGTATTGATCCTGAAATGACAAAATTAATATAAAAGAAGTAAAAAACAAAACCATCAAATTTATACGATTACTGGTGACCCACCCTGATTGGTGGTGGGTGCAACTAAATATTTTATTAAGGTTTTTGATATTTATTTTTCCTTTAGTTGAAGTGGTCCCCTATTTCACTTTTAAGAAATATATAACAATGTACCGAGGACATGATGTACATGTTATGTTATCCTCTCCGTTTTCCCTATGCAAGTGCGAATATGTAATTCAGAACGTCATCAAATTGCATTCAAAAACCTTGGACTTGAAAAATCTTTTAATTTCTTTAAAGTTACTGATCCAAATTATAAAATAAACACGATAATTTTTTAATGTAATTTCGTCTTATTTATGGAATTTAATTAAAATTTTTTTTAATTGTATTTTTTTGGTTCATGAACGTAATCCTACGCTTTATTTTAGTTAATAAAAATATAATAATGTACAGCGATGTGATACGCTTGCGATTTTCTCGCGCCAAGCGTGCTCATTTCCTGTCTCGGAAAAATGGAAAATGTTTACCAAATTTTTTACTGGTCTAATCCCAAATTACAGGTATGCTATATTTTGCATCTAACGTCGCTCACAGTCATAAATAACAACAAATTTCTAAATGTAAAATAGGCAATTTGAAGTAAAAAAATGCTATAGGTTTCCTATGTTACAGGTGAACGGCCTTATGGATTTAAATATTTCGCTCATTAAACTATTTGAACAGGCTATTTTCAATAACATTTTTGTTCTTGAAAGAAATCAATAAAATATCTTTACTTAATTTCTTGACATATGATTTACTGTCAATATATAACCAACAAAATGTATGTCACCATATTATTTCCGTTTGTTGATGATCTTAGAATGATCTGAAAATAGGCAATATTCACGACTATGAACTTCTATAGAGTGCAATAAAATTCAGTATATTTTAGTAATAATGATAATATGAACAGTATGTCGAAGTATTATTAAATGCTTTCAACAAAATGTTTGCCGACTACATTCACAAAAACGACGGATATATTTAATTATTTTAAAAGCAATGACCTTCCATCTCTTTTTTAGAATAATATATCATCTATATTTTTTTTAAGTTTTATTTTTATAATGATTCTCAAAGCCGTTTTACGTGTGTTTTCTAAATTATTTATATATAAAGTTTGTGAAAAAGCTACATGATTAACTTTGAATACGTCGATGCCAACGTCCCTTATTAAAACAAGAAGAACTTAAGAGAAAAGTTGCACCGTAGTTTTTATTAGACGATGGTACCGCTAAAACGAAGAATGAAATCAATTCAAACAGATTTTACGTTAATTCAAATGTTATGATGTTTTATAAGATTCTGTACTTCAAAAGCGAATATATGTAATATTACAGATATTAATATATCTCTTTTAAGCTTCTTTACGAATGTAGAGTGTCCGACTACCCGTCTATCACTGATCTTTTTCTCAGATACCATTTGATTTAGAAACCTGACATTCGACATTCATACAAAGCGTGTCAACCTGAATATAACTTAATATTGAGATAAAGTATTGTTTTTTTCATTTATCGTATTTGATAAATTGGAATAACAATCAAAATAATTTTAAAGCTATATATTTTAGAATGTTTTATTAGAGTGCCAGAAGTATTGATGAAACTTTCTCAATAATATTTTTATCATATTTTTATGCCTTTAAAATCTGTACTAGGCCATATGAAAAATCATATAAATATTTGTGAATAGTTAAATGAAAAAATATATACACCGTTAAATGTTCACATGTACCTAAGTGTGTAAGTAATAAAGTGATCAAGAAGGTATGAATGTCATCAACGTCGTGGCAATTGAGCCTGGCGAATATTGGAAGTGCAGATGGTAAGAGATTATATGCTAGTAAAATAATTTTTTCTTAATTTACAATAATTAAGTTTGTACTATTAGTTTTAGTTTGTACTATTGTTTAATTTTGGTGGAATAGGTGGAATTCACTTGTCAAAATTAATAAATGAAAAGAACATTTCCTTCTTATTTCGCAATTCGGATATTTAGATCGTCATCTGTGTTGTTTGAAAAATGTTTGAATTTAAAAAATAAAATATGAACTTTAACGGAATAAAAGCTTTAAAATGCTTTCCAATTAAAATTCTAAAATCTAAATAAATCCTTGTAAAAATAACCTTGCCGAGTATCCTGTCGACGTTTTTTATGAATTTCCAGCAAATTTAGCTGCTAATAAAATTATAAAATGTCGCACATAACCGTTGAGCTACTCCATTAGCGTTAGTTTAAAAATAGTTTATAAATGTTGCTGACCCAGTTAGCTTTAAAGGGTAACTGCATCGTCACGCTCGGATAACTCTCCATGCTGAACTTTCTCATACCAAAAGTACATTTTTGGTTTTAAATTGAAAAAATTCAATATCCTTAGACATTTTTAATGATATTCCTTTTGGAAGACCAACAGGCGGTGGAAATCTTGTCGTCTGTGTATTGTATTACATTCGATACATTTTAGGAGTAAATTAATACATCAAAATATTACTATTTTTAACGTATCCTTCATTATCGTATCTACTTTGCAAATTTAACCATTATAATAAAATCTTTAAAATTTTATATTTTAAGATGTCGGTAATTCTTTACGGTCTCCGGTTTTGACTTTGTTTTGTTTTGTTTATTTCTTATCGAATGCCGAAAATGAATGGACGGTCGGTCTAAGAGATATTTTGAGTGTTAGTACTTTTTGCCTTGGCTTGTACGAAACGTTTTATAGCGTGTGAGGCGTAATCGCGTAATATTAAAAGTATTGAGAGTAACTTTTTAGAAATGGTTTATAAATGGTTTAGAAATTCGTATAAGCAAAATAGAAATCAATTCTGATTATTAAATTATTTCTCAAAAGAGAAATGTAAAACGATGGTTTCGTTTTATGTTTTACGTGTTCTTTTCCAATATCAGGTTTAAACTAGCATTTAAAAAAAATATGTTTACAATGGTTAACGTTGCTATAACTGTTAATCGCGTATATAGTAACTTGAAAAAAAAACACATATTTCGTGTATTTCCGGGAAAATTTATAGGTCGATGTAGAGACACAATTTGGCAACCGGATTACCCGACTTAACCCCAGCTGGCTTTTTTCTATGTGGTTATCTCAAAACAAGAGTTTCTGATTCCTCTCTTATGAATTTGGAGCAGCTGAAGGCTAAAATAATGGAAAAAGTAAGAGCCATCTCAGTCGACATTTTGTGGCGCGTCATTGCAAATTCACACTTACGCTTTGAGGAATGCATTCGCTGTGATGGGAGACATCTTGGTGGTGTAATATTCCAGACATTTAATCCATATAAATTTTCTTTAGTTTACTTTAAATATTTTAAATACAATAATTTGTTTATTTGAAGCTTAAATTCTGCACTGGGACAGCTTATATTATAGTAACAACAATGTACATTGGTAATCATTAGGATTAAGTGGAATATTTGTAAATAGTTAAAAAAAAATATGGTACCCATTTATTGTTTATTTGCATCTCTAAATGTTTATCTTTTATTCATTAAAATTTATCCACCCAGAGAATTATTCAAAACCACCGTGAACTTATTTTAACCAAGACAATGGAAAGTTAACTGTGGCAACTTCTGAAAGGAGCCCAAGTTCGTACCGCTAGCCGTCGTTCTTCAACCTAACTTGCCTCTCCGATATTAATAATTCAATAGGTCATTGTCTCTTCGCTGATTTTCTCCAGACGGGTTCACTATGGCGAAGCTACGTTCGACCTAAACCTGATTTTTCAATGTTATATTAAATTTAACTGATTTCATTTGATAGTGGTTAATAGTTACAGTTAGTTCCATTATATTGATGAACGAGTTTACCGTTTTAGGCCGTTGTGTCGATTAAACGGATTAGCTTTTAGAAAATGGCTTAATTAAAAACCTACTTTTTAAATAATACTATGTAGTGATTACATACATTTTAGCTTTTTATTTATTTTAAGCTAAGGATATTAGTTGCTAAACTTAGGAGAATCGTTTTCCATATTTTTAACTGAGTCCCATAAATTTAAGTTTGTAATAAAGTGTATTTCTAATTTTTGTTACTACTTAATATAAAGAACGAATTATTCAAGAAAGTTGATACAAATACGAAAAAGTTAATCAATGATTAGTAAACTAAGAAATAAATTATAAAAATAAAGAAGGGAAAAATTACTAGTTAACTGTATTTTTTCTTAAATTAGAGTATAATGTCTTTCTGGAAGCAAAATAATGCATCTAAAATTAGGGTCGTATAAATCATATTGCCTTTCATAACAACTGTTTTTTTCTTTGAAATTTTTATCTTCTTCAATTTGAAAATAAATTAAAATTAAAATCAAATACTGTCTTTAAAATCTTTTGCAATTGTTAAATACGTACATATTTTTACTAAGATATTTTAATTTCATGTTCCTAAATAATAATAATTGAAAAAAGTAATTAAGCATTTGGCTTATATCTCACTTTTCAAACTCATGTAAAACACGTTCTACAAAATTGCGTAAACTGATAAATATATCGCATTCATATTTAATCACTAATAAAGAAATATACTATTGACATGGTAATAAATTAGTCTCTCGGCTGGGTTCCACTAATTCATTCATTATCTTCACCGGACATTGCGCCCTCTGATTACCATTTATTCAGTGTTCTAAGTAACCTTTTACGTGAAAATCAATTTAAAACGACCTACAATTTTTTAATCAAATCACCGGAATTTTACAAAAAAGGCATATTGTCACTGCCAATTAGATGGAGACAAGTAGTAGATAATAATGGTCTTAAATTTATTGTAACATACAAATTGTGTAATAAAAATTGTTGACAGGAACTCGGGATTAAAAACTTATTAGCTAACCCAATAAATATATATATATATATATATATATATATATATATATATATATATATATATATATATATATATATATATATTGGGTTAGCTAATAAGTTTTTAATCCTGATATATATATATATATATATATATATATATATATATGTATGTATGATATAAATAAGAAATAAAATGAAACGACGGGGAAAATAACGGTTCCACTAACTCGTTCCCAAGGGGAAAGTCAATATCGTTTGCTACTTGACGAAAAGATATGAAAGATAAATAACAGGAAATTTGCCAATGAAAAAACAAATTCTAACAAGTTTTTTCGGGAGGACATTTTTGCGGACATGGGTCGACTCTATGTAATTTTGAAGTTTGAAAGACTCGTAGATAATAAAACGAATTTTCATTTATACCAGATAATGCCTTAATTTTGGCAAAAACATAACGTAATCGCAATGAGATTATATAAATTTTCCTCTCAGGTACCTTACACCATGTGCAAGCCCAAATTTCGTTGGTAGTTAATGCTTTCGCAAAAAGTCTAAGACAATTTTCAATAAAATAATTTCGGCAATAGCGTAAAACTTGTTAACCACAATGTCTCCTCATTCAATTTGCTTTTAACTTTCACATTTTCGAATCGTGAAGAGCGAAGTTCCGCTTCTTTACGGAAAACATAACACACCGGATGCGAAATGCTAATATAGGTTATCGGCCTGGATAGGACCTCTAGTCGGAGAAATCAACATCTAATTTTTTCAATATATGGAATCAATAGATTTTTGTCTGTCATGAGAGAGTTCACGTTTATGCATCCTCATCCATAAATAATATATTACTTCGCTTGCTTGTTAAGTTTAAAAAGCCAGTGAATTCTAACTTCTCTTTTTGACATTTCTATACGTAGTTTGTTCCTTTACTAGCCAAAACCCAATTTCTAACAGCTAAGAAGATCGAACGCCGTGATCTTAATATACGCTTCCTTTCTGGTAGGATTTACGTCACATTTCTATAAAATTTTAGAAATTACTTATAATAAAGACTTTTTCTCTCAATATCTGATTGTGGTTGCTGTCTCTTCCTTAATTAGTGGAATGGGATAAAATATGAGACAAAACTGATAACCTAAAAAAGACATATTGTAAAAAAAAATAATTAATTGAATTTTGACATTTGCTTACTTGTGACCTCTTAAAAAGATTCACAATATTTTAAATATAGTTTTCTAAATATTCGTCTGATCATAGTTTTTTCTTATTTATTAATGAGTGTGTTTAACTGAGTAATGTGTTTATTACAAGTTTCTAATTACAGTTTAACGATAAACATATTCCTTTGTTTTTATTTTAATATCATTTAATTAACTTCACCTTACATATAAAATTCAATAATTACAAAATATTAAATAATTTAATTTCAGCAATGTCAGCAGAAAATATGAAATAATTTTCAAGAAACAGTAACAATATAAATTTTTACTTAACATTGTAAATAAATCGTTAAGATTTTAGCAAAAGAGACTTATGGAATCAACATTGTAAAATAATTGTGACCATAAAAATAGAAACTGCTGAATCATATCACTTTATTAATGAAGGTGAACCTATTCATTGCCAGTAAGCTAATATTAGCATAATTTCAACAAAATAAACTTGTGAAATAGAAATCATGATATTGTTGTATTAAAAAATCGATCCAACTCCAAACTTTACGCAAATTATGCTGGGCATTTAAGAAATAAGACCAAAGTCGTGAATCATATATGAGCTTAGCTAACGAGGTTATTGATTCAATTTTCACTTTAATTTATTTAGTACTTGCGTGTAGTAACTTTTCACCTCTGTTCCATGAGTGTGTCAAAAGAATCGTAAATTGTTAAGAGTTTGCGTATAAATAGATACTTCTTCGTGCTAATATAAAGAAAGTATTCAAATAAAAAGAGTTATAAATGTATTTACAGTTAACAGTTGACTATCATTTGTGATCTTTTTCACAACGGTTAATGATTTAAATAAGATAAAAAATAAGATACGGTGCAGTAACTTACTTTTAATTTAGATCCCAAATGACATTTAATTTTCAAACAATTTGTAGCAAAGTGGACCCACTCGTATCTTTAGGTCTCAATAATGGGTAGCGCCTTAGTTGGCTTATCCGGTTCAGTCTACCGATCGTTTTATTATATGTTATTATGAATTTTTATTATTAGTTGCAATGATAGATAAATATTGTCTGTATTGATTCTAAATTGACCAAAATATCAAATATGAGTTAAAAGGTGGAACAATTATCGTATATAAATTAAAATGTATTTACTAATGACACGGCCGTACAGGTGCATTTAAATTTGTTCACTAATATTTTTACTTTTTCTTTTTATTGTTTTAGTCCTACACTTTATTTTACTTTCAAACAAATATAAAAATGTAGCGCGACATAATGTACCTATTATATTCCCCTTGTGAGTGAGTGAATACATCGTATCAAACATCATCAAAATGTTTTTGAAAATTTTTAACTCAAGTTCCTTATAATCTCTCTTAAACTACCAACTAAATGTTATAAAATATGCATGAACTTTTTGAAATATACCGCAGGCCGCTCCAATTTCGTACGAGTACTATTAAGTTACTCAGTAAAAGTTTCGTGGCATATACACATTTCAGAACTTAAGACAATCTGGAACTAAAAATCTGTATTCCACCGTATTACAAATTTTATCCGTTAATAGGATTAGTCTAATTTGCGTGAATCTCTATAAATAAACGAATAAAACTTTCCTCTTTATTACATCATATAAACTCACATCTCTTTTCCGATTTTCTTACACGTACGCAATTCTCAGAAATCATTGAATTGAAAACCTATTGAAATTACTGAAAGCCTTTTTGTAAGCTATCTTTATTGAACAGGCGTATGTTGATTTGTTTGCTCATTTACTTAAAAAAATATAAGGAAACCCTGCTTCGTGTATTACAAAAATTCAAGAGTTTGGCAACTTTCACTGATGTCCGTCCATAAGAGAAACTCTGTGTTCGAAAATCAAGCTATAACATAACCGATGTAGACTCATTGCGTTTCTGTCAGTGTTTGGAAAAATATAAATAGGTAATAAATTTTAATGAATGTTTCACTGTCCAATACCAACAGCTAGGTATGCCGAAGTTTGTATCAAAATCGATTTGTATTCATTAATTTCAACCACTTTCTCAATGTAAAATTTTGGGCTTTTCTGAAATCAAAATATGCTACAAACTTCCTGTGAAAGAGTTCTTTGATCTTATTGGTTTAATTGAATAAAAATGTTATATTATCTTATTCAATTCGTAATCATGAAAACATAAATAAAGTAAATAGTATTAGACCATTTTTTTCATCACATTAGTTTATTCAGTACCCAGTATACATACCTAGTTATTTAAGATTCAAAATCTACTAAATCTCTTCAGTCTGATTCAAAGCAGGTCATAGTATGTCAATAGCACTTCCTAGTATGACTGACGAGTGATGTGCGTTTTGTAATGAATCAAATCCAAATATTTGTTCCGATATTACTAGATTTAAGTAATGTTTTTCATTTTGTGGCTTTGATGATCTTATCACCGATTTAGGGAACCGATGAATCATTTCCAACCGTGCCTCCATTGGGGTAATTCTTAATATCGTTGCCGGAAACAGGCACCAGTTCCATAAAGTTATAATCCTCTCACATTTTTTTAAAATGTTCTGTTACCTTTTGACAAAACAACTTTGTATACTCTGATGAAACAAATCACAGTATTGATATTTTGGCAATGGGCTAGAAAAAAAGGTTTTATTCATCAATTCAATTAAAACAGATTATTATTATTGGTATTCAAAAACTTCTATTCAAATTATATTTCTCTGATTTATCACAACTGGCTATTAACGGCTTTTATACTAGATATCTACTTTTTATTGTTACATATCTCTAAATGCTTGTTGATCAACCTCTAACACAGTATTATCAAGTAAATGACGTTAGATTTAAGGCTTCTTTTTAAATACAGTTAATAAATTTTGAAAAAAAAATTCAAAAGTATTCCAAAATATGTGTATTAAGACAATGTATACACTTGTCAAATTTTACTTCTATCTATCCTAGGTTATGGATATGTATAATAAACTTCATAACTTCTCAATGAAATACGACGGGTTTAGAACCAGCGTATTCAATTCGTCTTCGGCCAAAAAAATGTAACTATGTTCGTTATGTATAATCGATCATCGGTCACAACTAATATATTTGAAATGAGCCCCTGGTGAAACTTACACCTTTTATAACTGTTATATAACATCCTCAATAATACACCCAGTTAGCCCACATATACGATCCAAGTTAACATATGCCAATTAAAATTATGAAAAATGTACTAAAATACACTTGAAAATTTTCCCCTCAGCGCCACTATTTAGATCTCGTATGAATTTGTATTAACTAAAATAATCTACGGGGTTATAGCTACGTAAATTATGATAATATGGCTGAAACAACTCATTTTTCATTACGTTTAAGTAATTTTACATTAGGAATTATATTTCTATTTAATTTTTCATAAAATTTGCCTAGAGTCATTTTCCATATCAAATATCACAATCGAATATTACATTAATATTTCTTATTTATCGCATCGAGATTTAGTATCATAATACTGCTCCTATGGCAATATATTTTCCTTCTGTGTATAATAAAATTATAATATAATTTCACATAAGAAATAAATTTATTATAAGCATTTATTAGTTCTTTCTAAATACATCAGAAATCAAAAATACTCAGTTTTAATTGGCGATATTCTTGACAATATTTAAAGTGGGCGGTTTAAAATACCTCAACAACTTTCTTTTGCGTCAATCGTGTTTTGAATAACATATGTTCCAATCAATTACAATCTAATATTTTTCAATATTCAGTATTAAAATGCAAAATGATGTGCTATATTCCCCCTTAGTAGTACATTATACTAGTAGAATCCATATTTAAAAATAATAATATAATGGAAGAATGAAAAAAATTATTTTGTGTATTTGTTAGTCAGAAACTATATTGGCGTTTATATTCCAATTCTCTAGAATTTTTCACTATATTTTATTCTAGTCCTCACCCAGACGAGTTACTTCAACTTACGGGGTGTTTTTTTCTCCTTCTGTACGTATGAGAAGTATTTTCGCGAAATGTTGACGTAGTCTGACACACACATTACAAAAGTAAAATAAAGTTAAAACGTGAACATTATGAAATAGTCTGAAAGTATATGTACGTAATGGAAAGTTAGTGGAAAAATAGAACAGTTAAACAAATCATGACGTCTATTCGCATTAACCTTTCTACCCGGCTCGTTTGTCCATTACAGAGTTATGCCATTTCCGTGGATAAATGTATGACCCATTTTAACAGAATTCTTAGTTGCTTTAAAAACATAGAATGTTCTATTGAAAAAAACAGAATGTTCTATTGAATTTTCAAAAAAATATATTCATTTTTTGAAAATTTATAAATAAGGCTCTTTTTAATATAGCTATCGACTCAAAACATCGAATACTCTATTATTTTTGTCCATTCAAACTTTGCATAAAATAGATACATGTATTTACCACGATGCCTCCAAAGTGATATATCCATAAAAGTTTTGTCTATTATTTTTAATCGCATTACTAGGTATTTTATCCTTATTCAAAATATCTCGCGTTCACAAAAAAATTGCTAGTCCCTATTGCCTTCTGTGCATGCTTTCTACCAACCTTCTTAATTTATATATATATATATATATATATATATATATATATATATATATATATATATATATATATATCAGATGTTTAAGACGAAAGACAGGAGAATACAAATTAACCTTGTATGAATGATTTTTAAATATATTCTAAATTTAACTTCGGCCCTTAGAGTGGTTGTTAAAGTTTCAAAATTATTTTGGTTATTTCATAGGGTGCTATATGATTTTCTGGTTTAGTTTAATATATTATATTACAAATCCTGAAATTTTAAAGAAAACTTCCATGATGAGATTATTAGAGATTCCTTCTTTTATAAACTACTATATGCTCTTTTTGTCCGCTAACTATTAAATATACGTGGGTCAGGTGATTTATCCCTATGCAAAATTCGAAGTTTTTGTGACGAAGTTACTAACTGGACGCATGTGACAAACGGGCAGACGGACGGACAAGTGAGTAATCACATAAAAGTTCTGTTTTTCATTTTGAATTTTTCTTTATATAACATCTATCGCGCCTTTTTTGATCTTCTTTCTTAAATATCCTCTGTCGTGTGTGGATGGTTATCGTGATTTTATTTTAACTAAACAAGATAACGTACGATTCGACTAATTTTATGATTCACTTCTATTCCTAGTTGTTTTTCAACGAATTTCATAACATATATATTAGTTACAACACCTAGGGCATATTTTTAAACAAATAAACCTTCTGTGTATCAAAAAATGTTTAAACAAATAAACCATAATAAAACATATAGTTATTACTTAACCTATAAGCAGAAGGAAATGCTTTCTTCTTTCCTAGGTTTTATGTCAATTGCAAATATGAAAAAACAATTTAATTTAATATCATATTTGACCCAACTATTATTTAACTGCACTGTCCATACCAATGGTTTAAATTAAACGATTGCACGTTGAAACATTTGACATATTTTAATGATAATCGTGATGAAATGTTATATATTCTGCCCATGATGCTGCCAAATATATAAAAAAATGTTATAAGCATAATCGTCCAAATTTTTTTTGACATAATATGCTATAAGCTTAAATATAATTCTCTTTGAACGGTAATTATTGTTTAGAATGGGAAAAAAATTCAGGTACAACCTTAAATAAGTAAGCTTATTGTCATTAATATTAATATTTGGTATAAAGTTCGTTTATTATAATTAACGGAATAGAACCCACATCAGATACTTTAAATTTGTCTTTTTTATAGTAATACATCAATCCTTTTTATATATTATTATCTAATTTTTTGTATAGGCCTGGTAAAAAAAGTCAGAGTCCTAACTTCAAATACATCATGCAACGTCTTTTATCAAAATAATATACTAGTAAAAAAATATATGGCAATTTCAAGAAGACGTGTAGGCTAACGATAAGTATGAAAATAATTGAAACAATGTCCAATGGTACATTAATTCAGATCTTAAAACGTTTCTTACGAATTATGTTGTGTGTTGCAAAGAAAAGGATTCTTTATAATACGCCTCAAATGTCCTTCCGCCAGCCTGCTCAACACAATTTTTCTCACAAGTTTGGCATATTAGCATGTCATCCTGCAAGTATGACTTGACAGTCAAAATATTTACATGAAAGATTTAGTAGTAAATAATGTATTCGATCATAATATTCTCTTTATCGCATGGGGTATCAATTAAAAGAACAATTCATAAAAATTCCAAAGCAATTATCATGGAATGTTATGTAATATTGTTCACAGATAATGTCGAAAAATTCCCTCAAATTACTGACAAAGGGATAATTTGAAATATGATATATTAATTAAGTATAATTCCACAAATATCTCCGTACTTATCTCAATAATTAATATACAAAAACGTTAGTAGAGAAATTTTAAATGGGTGAAATATTTTATTTTATTTTTAATTTATGTACCGTGCAGTTTATTAATTGAGATAAAGATAAAAATATTCCAAACAAACTGGTAATAAAGAGACCGAATTAAGTTTCTAACCTTTTTATAAACAGTTTTAAAGATATTAACGAAAATATTTACAAAATATCTTCCCCCAACATCCCCATAACTGCTAGAGTCAAAATGATAAAAACGGGATTTGCAACACTTTTGCGCCTACGAAAGATAAACTAGGCAATAAGAAAAATAGTACGTATATTTATAAAAGTTGAAAAGAAATATGATACTATCTTATATGTTTATATTCGCTTATATGTTGTACGAAGCCACCCAGTGCGAGTAATACACGTTATAGAATAGGTTTTATTTTGTAATGAATTTCATGTGTTTTTGATACACAGAAGATTTTCCCGAGAGCACCACGGTCTCTGCTCCCACAAGTCTGGCAAAAAGCAACTCCTGGCAAAGAAATATAAAAACTTTCAGTACTAGGGTATTCGTTCTTAACGTCGTTTGCCCAAGTATACCTTTATATAAGGGTAATTTGTGATAAAGCTATACGTGATAAGAAAATTTAATATTTAAACAAAAGGTTTTTTCATAGCGCATACTTAAACTGATTTATCATTGAAGGAACAAGACTAATCATACACCATCATAATTACAAAAGCAAGCATGTTATAACGAATAGCAAAATACAAATTGTTTCTCTAAGGCACATTTCGAAAGGTCATTGTGATACTGATTTGTTAACATAATCTAGTTCTTCGATGTATCCTTTGTTAGCCGTAGGTATAACGAATTATATGTCCTCTCAGAGAGTTATTCAATACCGCCATGAACTCCTTTTAACAGAAACGGCGGCGAGCCAACAAGGGCCAAAGTTTGTGCCACCAGCCGTCGTTCGTCAACCTAACGTTCCACTCCTATATGTATAATTCAATAGGTCATTTTCTCTTCACTGATTTTCTCCTAACTGGCTCACTGGGTCGCTACGTTCGGCCTATACCTGGTTATTCAATGTTTCATGAAATTTTAATTGCTTTCATTTGATAATGAATAGTTCCATAATATTGATGAACGACGCTACCGTTGTAGGAAATTGCACTGATTACACGAAGTATTGTTTAGAAAATGGGTTACCTAAAAACCTTCTTTGTTCAATAATGCATTATACTAACTATATATTTTCCTGAAAATAGGACGAGTATAGCTTTTTTCGATTTAAATTTAGGAAAATTATTTCCTAAGCTTAAGAGAATTATCGACCGTCCTTCTAATTGAAGCCTTTATCAATAACAAAAATATAACTAATTTACTACCTTGCTGACTGTTTTGACCGAATTTCAAAAGCAGACGCCATTGTATGCGTGATATTAACAAATAAAAATACATTTGTTAATGTGAAGATGTGGCCTCGATAAGTACAGGGTGTCAGTGGCAGATTTCAAAGTTTGAACAAACATAGTTTCTGAACGCAACACATAAGAGGGGCGCGGGGAGCGTCGTTAGAAGCGCAAGCGGTGCGGATGTTTTATTAGCCATGGAACAATGGAGTGGAGAGCACCGCGCTTTTGCCGTCGAGGCATACATTTCGAGTGGATTTTTGCTATTTGTAGCACGCCGTCGATTTAATAATCGTTACAGTATTCGTCGATTACGATATGGACCATCGATCAACCTCATTCAGTCATGTGTAGCAAGGTTCAGAGCTATAGGATCGACATTAAATAGGTTCAGGCCAGGACCTACACCATTGGTAGCCACGGATGAAAATGTCGAGCGTGTTATGGTTACTGTCGTTGAAAATCCCCGTTTATCACTGCGTACACGTTCATTGATATTGGGAATTCCGATTTCAACGTTACAGGTAATAATGCAAAACAAGCTCAAGTTCCATTGATATAAAAAAAATCAAATTGTTCAAGATTTACACGATTCTGACTTTGAATTAAGAAAAACTTACGCGGAGGTGATGTTGTTGAGATTTCGTACTGCTACCCGGATGGGCAACATATTCTTTAGTGACGAAGCTCACTTTCACATTGGAGGATATGTGAATAAGCAGAACTTTTGTTACTGGGATGTCCACAACCCAAGACAAATGCATCAAGAGCCTTTACATGAGCCTAAAGTAGCAGTCTGGTGTGCCATGTCTGCATCTGCAATCATAGGACCTTATTTCTTTGAAAATCAACGTGGCCAAACTGTAACTGTGAATTCAGAGAGATATGTCCAGATGTTAAATGACTTTTTTGACTCTTGTTCCAGCAGGACGGGGCCACAGCTCACACTGATAATGTGTCCATGAATGCAGTGCGGCAGTTATTTGCAGAAAAAAACATATCCCGAAACGGTACCGTACCGTGGCCACCTAGGTCACCCGATTTAAGCCCAGGTGACTTTTTCTTATGGGGATACTTAAAATCCGTTGTTTACAAAACAAATCCGAGCACTGTGACACAACTAAAAGAAAATATTCGAGCCGAAGTCAGTAGGATACCCCAGTCGCTCTGCAAACGCGTTTTTGAAAACATGCGTGCTAGGCTCGAAGAGTGTGTCAAATTCCAAATTCAATGGCCGCCATTTGGAAAACGTGGTTTTAAAAAAATGAAATCCGCATTTGTTGTTATAAAGTTAAAATAAACCTACTTTGTATTAGAGGTGTAGTTTTTTTTTACAATTTTTCAAACATTGAAATCTGCCACTAGACACCCTGCATATCGTGATTATTTATTCCCAGAAAAAGTTGGTGTTATTATTTAAGTGAATAGTTAAGATATTCACTAGAGGCTTAGCAGATTGTGTCGCCAAAATTTATTTGCCGTCCTTTAATTAGTACTCTGCTAATTATGTACAAGGAAAACTTGTTTAACGCAAAAAAAATTATGTGAAAGCTGGCGAAATCATTATGTTGCAGATTATTGAAATAAATGATACTGACCCAATCATGGGATTTAATACTGACAAAATTCCAATTACTCAACAATATATAAGCTAAAAGTGAGAGGAAATAGAAATAGGCTTCCATCTGATAAACACCTTGTTTATAGATATCCGTACGTAAAAATATAAAAACGAAACAAACCCTTATAGGTTCACATACCTGCATCTCCGTCTGTCATAACTGTCATTCACAGGAACATTTTATTTTCTGATTTTTATATCAGACAGAGGGACAATGCTACATCTTTCAAAAGTTAATATTATAAAATACGAGTATTTATGAACACATGATGAGTATGTAGACATATACATATATACATATATGTTTGTGTGTTCTGTGTGCGTGCGTACATGCCTGAGTGTTGTTTGTGTGTGCTTAAGTGCATAGTCGTCAATCCATCAATATTGCTTTCTGCAAAATCTATAAATTGGGATGACAAATTATTATTTGCAGGTGTAGTCATAAAATATATAGTATGACTATTTTGAAAATATTACCCTTTTGTTACAAAAACACATTGCTGTACTATAAACTAAAAAAAGTTCTCACAAGTTTGTATACATTTAATAGCACTTATTCTAAAATAGTTGTTTTTCTCTTCCAAAAAATCCAAACACAGATACCCATGAAGAAATTTTCTTGAAAAATCACTTGCTGTAAATAAAATTTTGCAAGTTACATTAAAATAGGCATCATTTTGGTTTGAGGGTTAATATATAGTTATATATTATTTTATCAAAGAATATTGACGTTAAAGAAAATATTATAAACATTCGTTCTGAAAGCATCTTAAGAAATAAATATATTATTTTCTTCCGTCAGACAGCCAAATTAATTTAAATTCCATTATTTATTTTTTTAGTGACTGAATTTATGTTTATAAGCCGTAAATTTGGATACACTTTGGTAAATTATAACATTCACAAAATACTGGCTAAAAGCTGAATTTTCGTTATTTTCTTCGAGTTTAAAATGTTATTCAGTGGATTGATAATAAACTAAATTTAATTTTTGCAAAGTCTATAAAATTGAATCACATTACATCGATTTAAGATGAAAAAACAATGAAATAATATATCCAATTTTATATCACGGGTGAAAAAAATGAGACTATGTATTTACATCATTACTTTTCGCAACATAATTGATATTAATATGAGCAACGTTAATATTATTTAGCTTATGGCCACACAATATTCCAAATCTTCGATATGCAATTTTATTTTGGTTAATTTATCTTTTCGTATGAATCCCACACAGAAAATAAACATACTTTATATATAAAATAAGTAAACGAAAACAACGCAAATGTTTTCAGATCATTTTCTCACTTTTGTCCCTTACATCAATTGAGATTTTTATAGATTTATTATTAAATCGGCAATTTGTTATTACATCATTATTAACTCACTATATGCGTGAGGTTTGAATAATAAATAAGTAGATATTCCCAGTTCTGGAGGTGCATATGTCGAAGCCGGCTACTGAATAATGTTCTCTATTTAGATTTATTAATCCATGACAAGGTTGTCCCTTTATAAATGCTTACCAAAATACGGACGAAGAAATATATTACGAAGTTCAAATTTTTTAATGAAATTTTAATAAAAAAACATAATTAACTCAATTCTTATTGATTGTCCAGTGTTGGTGTCCGCTACAGACTTATGAACCCTAGTCAATTAATTGCAATGGATGTCTACTACACCATTTAAATGAAAAGGTGGTGAAATGAACAGCTTACATTTAAGCGGCTAAGATTGGTGAAGAGAGGTCTTTTCTTGCCGGATGGTCATACGACCGACTAGTTATCTCGCAAATAACGTTGCTACAGGAGCCGAACTTGAAAACATAATATCCTCCAAACTGCCGCAAGTAACTACCATACTTTTGGAATTTTTTCCTTATTCGTTCTCCAAGCCTCTTCGCTGTCCGTATTAACAAGCTACCATTATTATGGAAAAACGAATTGAAGAAGAATTTTAACTCATACTTTTATTAATTATATTCTTTCTTCCTTGAGATATACGGAACCAAACTTTCAGTTTTAAAACGGATATTTCATATTCTTTAAAAAATAATAAAATATATACACAACTTATAATTGTAAATGACAAGTTGAATAAAACGAATTTTTTTTTAAGTGAGTCAATAAAACATAATGATCATAAAAATATATAAGAATGAAAAATGAAATAAAAAATATATGTGATTGATGAGCCTTATTACCTACTTTCTGATGTCAATAAAGTTTGACTCGACTTACCTTAAATAGTTTTTGATGATATTCCTGAAAATAATATTTCTGTTTACACGATAGCCGTAGTGATTTACATACACCCCTATAATTAGCATAACATTTTTTGTTTAAAATTATATACGTTAACAATGTACTACCAACAGATTTAGTGCTGGCAGCACATTGAAAAAATGAACATGGCGAAAATAAAGATGAATCAATATATTTTAAATAAAAAGGATAACAAAACATTGAAAAGAAAATACATTATTTCTAAAACGATCAATTATAAAGTTATCAAATTAGTTTTTTATTAAATTTGCACTATTTTATTTAACACTTTTCTTACCATTTAATATATCCCAAAAATTACAGTTCCATCTAAATTTTCTAAATAAATTAGATGTCGCTGATTAAATAAGATATATATTTTTGCTACATTTGTTAATAAAAACCTCTATGACATAATCTCAAATCATCAAACGTGCAGGGTCAAATAGCATCAAACTGACTGACCCCTACAAATATTAACATACAAAAAATACTGCTTATACTTAAGGAAAATATTAATGATGGTTTTAAAGAACTAATTTCTTCCATTTTATCGTGAATATATAAATATCTACCAAAATTATTTTCTTGTTTATGGTTCCATTTCTTAAAACAAAAACAACGGAACTTTTATAAAATCACTCATGAATTCTTCCGTATGTCAGTCACAACCGTTTTTCTTAGATTTCGCTTTTGACGTAGAAACTTGAAATTTGGTATAGTAATAGAGCATATCAAGCCTATTTTTAGCATAGGTCTTAATTCAAATGAAGAAATTGTACAATAATTAACGAGATGCTAAAACTTAGAAATATTCATGTGAAAATTTTAAGGTGGGCTAATTCCGCACTCAACATTTTATTTTCATTCCACATTTAATGCGGAGCGGTAGGAAAAGTGTTTTTTTATAATTTTAGATATTATATCTTAAACCCCTATTTTAGAAAGTATTGAAGCTAAATGTATGAAAAAAATGTGGGTGTTTAGAAGGTCACAATTTAATAAATATTTCCCATTTTTTTACCCCTAGAAAAGATATAACAGGCAATACATTTATTTTATTCTATTTCCAAAGACGATTTTCTCTGAAACCATGCGACGAATAAATTTGACAGTTGGTACAATAAGACATATTATTGGCCCACGTGTTTTAAATATATATTACACTGCCAAATTCCTCAAAATTTTTTAATACAAATTAAATAGTAATAATGGTCTTAGAAAATACTTTGTTCTCATTTTATATATCATGTGCTATCCATTACTCATTATGATAAATTATTTTACTTACAACTTACATTTGATTTCAATTCCCTTATAGATCGTAAAGTAAAACTTCTTCAATATAAATCATCTCTGATAATGAACTCTTTCAACGATATTTCGTGCGAGTTTGAACATGAACTAAAACCCTTTATTTTAGTCTGAAAATTGTACAATAATTATGCTGAACACGTGGCTCTATTATATACAATCGTGGGCTATATGAAACTACACCAAGGATATGCTCTGTGTATATCTCGCGTAATGAATCTCTCAGGATTAAATCATTTGAATCTCCTAAAATTGTTATGATTTCGGTGCAGTTATATAAAGTATGCTAGTTCATTGTTGTTAAAATTATATATTTTGAAAAGAAAAAATTATAATGTGTACATTGTGCTAGTTGTGAATCTTTCTTCATTTCAATTAAGACCTATGCTCAAAAATATGCCATCTTTTCTATATAGTAATAATTAGCTCCATTCGAATTTGTTGAATAGCTATTCAGATGTATTTAAATGTGGGTCACACGCAGAGTTTACAATAGATAAAATAGAATTTTTTAGATACAAAATTTTGGTTTAAAGGAAATGTTTGGTATCGATTAAAGGAAATGTGTTTTGAGGAAATTTTAGGACCAACTTTATTTACTCGGGGGCATTATGAAATATATCGATTAATTAGTAGGCTCAGATCTTTCATTATTGAAGAAAATTAAATTACTCACTTTGTAATAACCAGTAGCCGTGGCTCAGTTGCCTATAATTCCCCCAAAATGTTTTGATTATTAAAAATCAAAATAATTGATATAGTGGGATTTATCTGAACTTAAATCTCTCTGATCAATTTTCCTCCGATTTAGATTTGTATACAAATTTTCAGTAGAGTGAGGGATAGGATTTCATTTTCACGGTAAAGTTGGTGACGTCGATATAAAAATAATAGCATTTCAAATCTAAATTTACAGAAAGTTCAAATCTCCAAAAAAACTACTACCATGCATTTATATAATTACGTATTATTAATATTTGCGACTATCATCATACATATTAATAATAGATGTTAACCAACATAGATAAGTAGAATATTACGTTGAAAGTAAGGTTGACTTACTCTAACGCTAGCGTGCTGTAAGGATATTATTTATTGAATAAGTTATGAATTAAGTCCCTTAATTAAGTAATGAATTAAGTCCCTTAATTATGTTGCATAAGTATACATTTACAAATAACATTACATGGTAGAAGCATTTTATCACTCATTTTAATTGTTAGTAATTCGCTTTAACACTTTTTCATGAATGATATTTGCTTCTTATTTATAATTAACTGAATGTTTTATTTTGAAAACAGAAATTTTATGGCAAAATGTGAAATAAAATTTTAAATACGAGTATCTTTTAAAATCTTTGTACAGTAATAGGAATATAACAGCCTGTGTCTAAAATTATTGAAATTTTGGAACTGAATTTGGGAGAAATTATTAAAAAATCAATGAAGATTCTATAGTATGTATAACAAAATTTAAAGTTGATTAAAATAAGAAAATGTTCTTGCTCATAATTCTCTGCGATGAATAAATAATACAATCTAGTACCATTACAAAGAGAAATTTAACAAAATTTACTCTAAACAAGTAACATTATCAATATTTCCTTCCTTATGTAAAGTAACAACTTGATGTGTATACGCAATATTCTATGGAAATAGCATAGAATATAACCATTAATTTTAATAAAAATATGATTGTTATTGTTTTATGCCCAAATACATGTTAATTCTATATTCCATTGACATTTTTCCTAAAAATATTTCCTGATATTTACAATCAGGAAAATATCACTTGGAGTTAGGTTTGGATCAACGTTCAGTACATTGATATTTGGGAATTCATTATAGGTTGAAAGTTAGAAATTCAAAATCGCGTAAAAGACGTTCGCTAAAAAAAATTATGATTTGCCGTGGAGAAAAACATGTTTTGTCATTTTTCGATATTCCGTTGCTTTTCTTTAACCGTTCATCTTAATCAGTATGGATGGAATCTGAACACTTGTCGGCGGTTTTGTCACTCAATTAATAACATTCGATCGTATTTTAAGAAAATTGATAGTATTCTTTCCCACAGTCGGAGTACGGTATAATGTGTTTGGTATAATGGGTTCTTTCTTTTATTTGTTTTTTGGATGACTTTTGAATTTTTATTTTATTTTCATATCGTATGGGATATCAAGTAAAAAAATTATGCCATTAAAAACGAATTATTTTAGAAATTATATAAGACACTTCCAGATATATTGCAAACGATGATATCTATTTTAATCTAAATAATTTATCTAGCTCTGTCATGGCTTAGCTTTAATTACTACCCTAGAACAATTTGAAACTTATAACATAAATCGAAGCAAATATTTATTATGAACGCAAAATTTAATTTGTTTATTTTTGCTTTCACGCCTTAATTGCTTAATTAATATTTTTGAAATGTTGTAAACATATAATATTTGTCATATAAATGACATATGATGATACATTTATCTCATAAGATAATTTTTTTTTTATATATTTATTGAAAAAAAAACATCTCCTTCAAAACCTAAATATATATAAGATCGTGAGTATAAAGGTGTGTAAAAGTAACAATGACAACAGCTCAGCTTGCGGTTACCAACTACATGGCATAGTTTTTTTTCTTTTTACGCCATGTCTCGAATTGTTTCCACTCAAATTACTTAGCCATTTTCAGTATTACGACACAATTTTTCCGCCAGTGCATTTTTTTAAATTTCATCACCATTATTTCCAAATTTTTACGCATGTTATACCGTAGGTCAAGACCAGTCTGTTATTATTTTTAACTAAGATTAGATACGCATAATCTTAAGACATATGAACTGTGTTAATGTGAATAAAATGATCACAAAGAGTAACTCTTACTTTCTATCGGCAGAACATTTTTTTAATTCTCAGAGATTACAAAAAACACTATCAAATTTGTTTCATTCTTCGACAGAAATATTTCATAAACTTACAGGCTCGTAGCTGATTTGATATTACCTGTTTCAGTAAATTGTAATTTAATTACGTCTTAACCAATTTTTATTTAGAAAGAAATATTTTTTATACCATTTTTTAAAAAGATGTGAAGAAGATTGTTGACATTATTTTATTTTAGATTGTGATATCTGTTTTATTTTCAGTAAATGTCTGTGCTTTTATTTTTATTATAACTATATATGCTTTGGTAACGAATATATTCCGAATTTTAAGGGTCAATGCCATGTACTTAGGTTCATAATATTAAGTAACATTCAGTAAGCAGAAAATGTTAATTATACTAATTGTAATAATTTTAAGAGGAAACATGAAATACATTTTTTTTTAAATTAACAATAATAACGTCCATACTACATAACTTGTATATAAAATGATAGATTATCAAAATGTCAGCGTAATATAAATTGACTTGTAAAGTAAACATCGTGATAATAAAAAAAATAATCGTAATACAAATGCAAAACTACTGAATCATATAATTTAATTAATAAAGTTAAACCGTATTTCCTGAATGAGAAAAAGAGTTTGATATGTTGAACCAAATTTAAAATCAGAGGGACGTGATTACTGTGTTAATTTGATTAATTTATTCATTACTTAGATAAATTAATTTTTACTTCCGATAAAATATCAATTCGAGATTTTTTTGTGTTTCTAAGTCATATAAAGTTTTTCAATATATGCTTACCCATTTATTGAAAACTGTCCTTTAAACCTAGATTTTGGTAAAAAATTGCGTACTTTAATGATTACGAGGCTTTATTTTAAGCGTACAAAAACTACATAAGTAACCAAAGTACAACTTTTTCTCTAGGGTTTCATTATATTTCTCTTTTTTACATATTTCAAGTGGATTACAGTAATTGATATAAACGCATTAAAATACGAAATAAAATATGCTCACGTGCAAAAATATTATACAATATTAATTAATAAATAAATCCAATTTCACAACAATTTCATTTGCTTTCTTGCGTGCGTGCGTGCGTGGTTTTGTGAGTGCATGTATCCGTGCATGCGTGGATAAGTATATATTTAAAAACTTTATGTAACTAAGAAATACAAAAAGCAAATATATGTACATAGTTATAATAAAAATAAAAGTACACATATTTACTGAAATTAAAACAAATACCAGCGGAGAATTAGGAAGCTAGCCAGTAAAGATCAAACAAAATATGGAAATTTCCGGAAGAGAACTTAGAGTACTCTTACTTCATGGGTTCCATTTCGGGAATGAAGTGGTCGAAGCACCATGCAATTTATGCAAAACGATTTTTGAAGGTGCTGTCCCGAATTACACCTATAGGTATTAATTCTGAATTTTCATAAAAAGAAACTTTCACTTCTTCGACTTCAACTAATACCTTCAAGGGGATCTTCTACCTTCAAGGGGATCTTCTGCATTCAATTTAAAAAAAAATTAAAACATTTTTGCGATTTACGTCACCTAAAGTGACGACTTTTGATGCCGCCAGACACCACTAGTTCCGCTTTAAATTACAGTGGTAATCTTACATTCTGGTAGACTATAAGATATCTCTCTCATAGCAATAAGTCTGCCATATGTATCGATTATGTACAGTGAATTTTGTAAACATTGAAATATAAGTTCGCTCTCGTATTTCAATATAAATATACATGTACACATATATCGCAATTGAAAACAGCCTTCAATAACGAGCGACTCAATCGACCTTCTAATTTAGCGGTTTAATTAATTAACCAAACTGCCAGTTCGAACGACTGCCACAATTTTATCGAATGACTATAGTTTCGCATCCAGCGCGCCAAGTTTTCTGCAAACAAGCAAAAGTTCGCTTTTCACAATTCGATAATGAGAAAGTTAAAAGCAAATTGGATTAAGAGGCCTTACTTATAATTAACAGGTTTTACGCTATAAATGAAATTGGTAGTAGCTCGTGTGTATTTTGCTTTTATTGGAAATTGGTTTAAACTTTTTGCGGGCGCGTTAAATAAGGGTACGGTTTGGACTCAATGCTTACATAATGTACTATGCAATAAAGTTTCTATGCTGTCGTATTATCAAGTATTTTAAATCGCTTAAGGACAGCTTTGGAATTTAATAAGAGAGTTTCACCATTAATATTGCATAAGTACCTAAAAGTATATTTAATTTTACTATTTATATTTGGATTGTACTGCATATACTATCAGGGACAAAGGACATATATATGTATATATATATATATATATATATATATATATATATGTATGTGTATGTGTGTGTGTGTGTATGTATATGTATATATATATATATACATATATATATATATATATATATATATATATATATATATATATATTTCAGATTACGTTTACAACTTTATTGTTGAGAGACATTATGCAGTCTTTAATAAATAAAAGAAAGAGAAAGAACTAGCTAGGGGGATTTCAACAAAACAATCCATCTCCAAAAATAGTAAAAAAAAAAGAATCAGGTCAACACGTATCCAAATCCGTCGGTGATTTTTATTTTACTGTATGCAAGAAATAGTATGTCCATCCTCCAGCTGAAGAATGGATACAATGCGCTGAGTGTAAATACTGGACTTACGAAGTATATGTTCTTCTTGCCTTGGAAGGGGAATATATTTTTTAATGACTGTCAAGAGCAATAATGTTTGAAATGTTCTTGAATCAACTTGCCCAATTCCCTCCGACAACTTATCCGACACTATCGGACAATACGAATCAAACCAAAGAATTGATTTGATTTTTTATTGTGATTGTGGTTAAATAATTGTTATTTTTTTGGTTGCTTCAAAAAGCGAATGATAATTGATTTTTTGAAAAATATATTATACTTTGTATCTTAACTCCATGTATTTTGTAATCATTTTATTCGATTGAACCATTTTGCTACCCCAACCCTCCCTTACTATTTCGCTTTTATCATTACCAGAATTTATTGAATGCATACGGTTGTTTGAATTGAACCATTTTCATTGATAATAGTTCTATCAAACATAAGATTAACTTAAAACATTTTACATCTGTATGCAGGCCAATACAACATTATGAAACAAGATTTATTTTAATTGGGCTTAAAAATAAGAATTACAAATAAATCGATATAATAGTATACATACATTAATAATTAAGTCAAGATTGAAAAAGGTGCTATCGATAAGTATATCATTGTCCAATAAATAAGAAACATACCTTTATATCGACTGCACATGATTATTATTAATCATATTCTACTTTACACATCGAAACAAAACAGAGAGAGCGAGGATTGGAAATATATTAATAAAATCATCGAATGATTTTAAGTTAATTTTTGTATTTTTTTCGCCGAAGTTATCAAAACTTGAAAATATTTGATACCTTCAAATTGGCTATAAGTAAATGTAACAAAAAAATTAGCGAAAAATACAACTGAAAAATTTACACTGTTAGTTTTTCTCTCTGATTTCCTGTTATTGGCACCGTTTTACTTAAAGATCTAGATACAATTGTTGTTTCCGTCAAATAATTACATTATAACTATTTATGTATTTATACGGCTTATTACCATTTAAATTAGCTTACTTTCTTTTCGGTTTAATAGAGCAATGCACAGTTCGACGCAAATTTTTTTGTTTACTTTTTCAGCTCATGAAGTACTTATTTTTTATTCTAACCATCTTTGAGCTTCTTATTTCGTCAATTTTAAGAAAACTAATAAAAAAATTTAGGATGACCCTGGTTATGGAATACCACAAAGTTGTCCATCATAATCAGTTGATTACTTCGTTTATTCAGACGTTTCCATCTAACTAATATATCGAAGCAGAGCTGCTAACTAACTAAACACAAATTAACTATTTTTTTAAAGCGGGGCTTCTAACTAACTAAACACAATAAATAATTTTTTGAAGCGGAGCTTCTAACTAACTAAAGAAATTAACTAATTATTTAGACGAAATACGATAGCTTCGAACACAATATATTCGAATTTAGATTTTAATGTTGTGCCAAATAAAACATGGTCAATATGGGTGCAAAAGTTTTCTGTTATAATTAGGCGTATTTTTTTATAATTTCTTATATAAAAAACACAATTATCTTAATTGCATAGTAGTGTGTTGCGTTGATTACAAGGCTTAACCACGGTTCAAGGCGCAGCGCACCGTGAGGTCCTTACTTCGATTCCAACCGCTACTCGAACGAGGCTGAGGTAACGTTAGCTAAACGCTTCCTATTCTCCATGACTGTTCCAAAATTTTAAAGCTTTAACTTTATTATATTCTTTGTATTAAGTATCTGATAAGAAATTTTGTGTTATGCTACTTCATTATTTAGCAAAATTATTTCTCCTATGGAAATTCTAGAGGAAATGGAATAAAAAATGGCAGTATATTCGGGGGAATAGATGCAAATGGGGGGAATTGTTTGGATTCTTTCATTACATTATCTTATTAAACATAAACCGATACTAGTATAATTTACTAGCACCGGTTCTGTAACGGATCACGTCCTCGTTTCAGCATACTAAAAAGGTTTAACGTGTTATTTATTGATCGGAATATATATAATTCGGTAAACGACTATTGTTAAAGTTGATGAGTCATTTTGAACCGCGTAAGGAAAATCATACAAAACATATTAAAATTGAGTAGTTTTACAAAAAAATATTTTCCTTTTTATAATAAATTAATTTCTTATGTAAAGTTGAATTTCATTTACTTTTATTGCTTATTTATTTATCAAACTTTACTGAGACTGATCGATACATGGAGAGTGAAATTATTTTTATAAAAACAATTTCTTATGACTATCCACAAAGCAACTAGTGAGAAATATCGTAGCAGTTTTAAATTGTGACGATTGATACGACCAATGGCAATAGATATATTTTTTTTATTAACAATAAATAAATAAATGAACACAAATTATATGTAGGTAGAAATAAAGTTAATGTAAAATTATTAATTAATTAATTAAACAAAATGAAGAATAAGGTAATGGATCTCTATTTAACTCTGTAGATTATTCCAATAGTGCAATTTCAGAGGAAATTTAAAAACAGAAAATTGGGACAAAATTTGTATTTAGTATATTGTATCATTTTGTGGTAAATAATTTTTTTACAATGTCTTTTTAGCACACGTATTTCCACTTTGAACCTTTGACGCAGACTGAGTCGAGACGCGCGGCGCACACGATAAAGCTGGCTATTGTCGCTTGCAGACGTATGGCATATATTTAAATACATATTTTTAATTGCAAGCACTGATGAAACACATGACACTTTTCTCATGAGAAAATTTAAAATAAAAGATTCATATTAAATTTGTTTATGAAATTTCCAGGAATCATGGATTTTTAAATAAAATATTATAATTGTTATAATTGTACACTATTATAAAACGTAAATATTATTTTTATTTACATAAATTCGGCATTTTTTAATTAAAAGAAAAAAGGAACGCGTTTAGAAGGAAAGGAAAATGATCAATTAGTAAAGTTTCTAAGTTCAACTTTTTTATGCGAGTAGAACTATTATGAATAATTGTACTCTGGCGTCTTTTAGTATTATTATTTGGTTTTTAACGAAAATAATTATAATTAAACACAATTTACAAAAGTTGTTTAAAGTCAATAGACGATCTTCTTTATACCTTCAAAAATAACCTACACACGCATGCACGGACGTAGGCCCCGTGTGGGCCTCACAATCGCACGCACACATGCACGTGCGAATGCATTTACATTACATAGGATGTTTAAATCAAATTATTTTGAAATTAAATTTAACTATATATATATATATACATATATATATATATATATATATATATATATATATATATATATATATAATGTGTTTCTAATTCTTATCCTTGGATAATATGGTGAACAGTAAAACTATAGCATTGAGTTGCTCTGAAAAGAGAAACAACATTTAAAGCTATTGCTTCACTAATTCGTAACAATTAAGTATTAAAATATTATACTATATCATATTATAATTCATTGATCGTTTCTAAGAACATAACCTATTTTTCTATCGTGGCGTGGCGACATGTCCAAGTGACAGCTAGCACAGATCATATGCAAACTTCATGCTGAATGAAGTGTCACTCACTTCGTTTACATCTCCCCCCCCCCTCCATAGGTAATTATCAAAATTTTAACGTATTACTACCACTGGAACGAGTTTTGTTATGTGGAAAAGGTTTGACTGTACCTTTTTGTGTCCCGTGTTTACTTTGTAAATTGAATTAGATATTTTCTCTATAATTTGATATGGACCAATTTTCAATTCATCTAGTTTTTTTGGTTAATTTCATTTAGTTCAGTCTCTAATTCTGAATTGTTTACACTCCTTATCTGATCGTTTTTTGTTCTATCATTATTTTTTATCTTAAACCAACATTGTGATTCGGGATGGTAACGTGTACCTTTATTTTCTTTTTCACAAATTTTACACGGACTAACCATGGGCCTTACATTTTTATCTTTAATTTTACTTTCGGAAGCTATTATCTTTTTATCAAATGTTTTTTTATTTACCATGTGCTCTAAACTTCTTATATTATTAAATAAATCTTGAGTTTCCTTTAAACTATTTCTATC